>JAQZBX010092829.1:0-12223 GCA_029593785.1 Cabassous unicinctus
ACGCTGGCCTTCCAGCCTGGAGGGACCGCTGAAGAAGACCGAGGCCTCCCGCAAAATCCGAAGGCAAAGTAGGAAGAGGTGTTGGCAAAGAGTCGCTGACTCCGAACCCCCAGCCCCTCGGGAGCGTGGGGAGACCCTTGAACCTAGGGAGAAAGTCTGTACAGGAGGGGCCGGGCCAACGAGTGCAGGCGCGGGGACAGAGACGAGAAGATGCAACCTTTGAGTGGGGGGCGGCCCAGGATGGAGGGGCGGGGGGAGGCAACAGTGGGCAGGGCTGACCCCGAGGGGCGGGGACCACACGTGTAAGGGCGGGACCAGGGAGCCGCGGGGAAACTGAGGCCCCAGGGGGCTAGGAGCAGTTGGGTGGAGGGCGTGGCCGGCAAAGGAGGGCGAGGCCGATCCCGCCCACCCGCAGGCCTGGAACCACCGGCGGAGGCGCGGCGATCGGCGAGCACCGGGGCCTGCGGGGCGACCCGCAGCGCCAGCCCGAGGTGCCCGGGAGGCAGTGCAGGCTCGGAAGGCGGCGTGCGAAGACCGGCAGCACCAGGGCTGAGTCCCGGGAGCGCGCTGTAACCGTGGAGCCGCGGGCTGGCCCCGCGACCGACCCCGTAGTGCGATCACCTGCGGGTGGATGCCAGTGGCTGAATTTCATTGAGACTGGACGGGGCAGGGGTCCCCGAAGAGGTGGCAGAGCTGAGGGAGGGGTCCGGCTGCTGGGCCGAGCAGCGACGGCGACCCGACCCTCACCTCCAGCACGAGGTGCACCAAGATCCCTGTGTTCGGCCGGCAGAGGATTCCTGGGGGAGCTGCTAGGCCCTCGGATTAGCACTCTTTGGGGTTGGCTGTCATTCATGGCCTTCTAGCCCCGCCCCCGAGGCGTTAATTCCCCCCTCGCCCCACCCCAAGCGCTCCCGTATTCCTCGTCCAGCCACCAGCCTTGTCACTTCTACTACGTGGTCTACGTCCCTTCCCCGGCCTGGAGCTGCCCTCATCCCTCCCCGCCCGGGACAGGCCCCCTGCCACTTCCCCCTGGCTCCACCTGGTAGTCTAGCTGACAGCCGCGTCCCTCCCCCGCCAGCCACCGCCGGCCCCACCCAGCACGCCTCGCCTTCCTGGTTTAGTCCTGTCCCTGGCCTCGCGCCTGCCCTGAAAGGCTCCTGCTCAATCGCTCTCGCCCCGGCCCGCCCCTTGCCCTGTCCCTTACCCCGGCGCTGTCTTCACAAGTCACGCCAAGCCCTCCCCCCGGCCCCAGCCGTGCTCTTTCGCCGTGCGTCTCTGGTCCCGCTCCCGCACGGCGACGCCTTGCCCAGCCCTAGCCCTGCCCTCGCCGTCATCCGTCCCCCGCTCACTTCTCAGCCGCGCCCCCACCCTGTCACTCATCCCTCCCCGCCCCCGCAGGTCGCGCCCCTCTCTCTAGATCCGGCGGGGATGTCCTGCCCTGTCTGTCACGTCCGCCACGCTTTTCAGGTCCCGCTTATGCTTCCCTTTGCTAGCTTCTTCCCATAGTCCCACCATCCTTCCCTGGCGCTGCACCTGCCCACCTTGTCACCCGGTCTCGTTCCTAGATCCCGTACCCCCAGTCTTAGACACGCTCCTATGAGTCACACCCTTCTCGCTTGCGCGAGTCCTGGCGGTCACCCGGGCCCAGCCCCACGCCGCTCCTCCCAGTCCCCCAGGGCCCCGCCCTCACCCCGCGGTGGGCGAGGGTGCAGGCCTGCGCCCCGAGGTTGAAAGCCACGGCTGCGGCGGAGAAGAAGGCGGTCCCCTGGCGGAGCAGCACCGTGTGGGACTCACCAGGACAAATACATACAAACGATATACAACTATGCCCCGTAGCTAACATCACAGGCGGTGAAGCCCGGCATCTGGGGTTCTAGTCCCAGCTCCACCCTCTGTAGGTTTAAATCCCTCACCCCCATCCCTCAGCCCCAGCATGGCCACGATTTCCTTAGAGTCAGACCCAAGCCCAGCTTAGGGGCTGCAAGGGTGAGAACGATGGTCTGAGCAGGGATTCTCGAGAAGTATCCTCATCAGTGACATATGAGTCAAGTTTTGGAGGAAGCTACAGGGTGCGGCAGGTGTCACCCTGAGTTCCTGCTCTGCCCAGCAGCGTAGCTACCAGGGAATAGTCCAACCTGGCAAAGGGACTGAGGTGATGGGATTCTGGGGGTGCAAGGGGCCAAATCAGTCTTGGGGTAGGTACAGGTCCCTTCATGCCCCTCTCCAGGGCTCCACCTTAACCTGGAATGGTCTTCTGCTCAAGCTCTTCCAGACCCTTCTGCACCCCTGTAGGCAGAACTGGGGGACTCAGAGCAGGGTGTGAGGATCATGGCCCTTCCCCAGCCCTAAGCGAGCCAGAGGTCTGGGCCCCTGTTTTCTCCTTGGGACACTCTGGGACACAACTGGGATGAACATGGGAAGATGGCTTTCAGATGTGGCCACTGCCCAGGCCTTTGTGGAGACAGCCTCATGGCTTCCTTGAGCCTCACTAGCTCCCACTTGCCTCCTAATAAACCACTTAGGCTGACATTCAAGGTCGCCTTCCCCCGCCCCCAACTCTCTAAATGCCACTCCCCCCATCAACCTTTCCTCCTCTCCCACCATATCCCAGTCTTATGGCCTTCTCTGGTTCTTGGAACACACACCACTCTTGGCCATGGCAGGATCTTTGTAACTGCTCTTCCCTCTGCTAGAATGCTCTTCTCTCAAGAGCAAGACTCATTTACTCCCACTTGTCTGTTTCCATGTGAGAAGCTTTACTGGAGCAACATGTCTGGCCGCTCACCCACAGAGCTAAGCCATAATCTACCAACAACTTTCCCAGTAATGGTGGCAATTTTCAAAGATGGTTTCAACAATAGCTTCCATCCCACATGCTCATTTTACAAGGTGACACTCCTTCCTTCAAGTAGTAGGATCTCTAGTCCCATTCCTGGAAGCTGGGTGTACCTGAGCAACCGCCTTAAGCAACAGAATACGATAGAAGTGATATGATGTGACTGCCAAAGCCAGATCATAAAAATGCCATGGACTTTCCCGGAACACTCTTGGAAACTGGCCAGCATGCTGTAAGGAGGCCAAACTAGCCCACGTATTCTGGCTGACAGCCCAGCTGAGGTGTCAGCCTATAGCCAGCACCAACTTCCAGATGTACACCTCCAGATGATTCCAGACATCGTGGAGCAGAGACAAGCTGCCCCTGCTGTGTCCTTTCTGAATTCCTGACCTCCCAAAATCCATGAGCATAAGATGGTTGTTTTACACGCTAAAATTTCAGTTTTGTTATGCAGCAGTAGTTTGGAACAGTAATGCAGTGTTATTTGGATTTAAATATGCCTGGCTCCTTACTCTCAGTTGTTTTAGAGATTGGGCAAGGAAGAGGGTGTTATGTACTGATGCTGCCAAACTCCATCATTGTCATTCAAATTTTAGCTCAAATATCATCTCAGGGAGACCTTCCCTGATCCCTATAGAAAGTGCCCACCCTCATCATGCAGGCACCTGATTTATTTTCTTCCCAGAACTTTTCTTTATCTGAAACTATTTATTTATGTCTTTACTTGTTTGGGAATCCTGTCCAGTGCCCCTACAATGCCCTTTCTGACCATCTTGTATAAACAGCAACCCTCTCATAATTTCCATTTCCTTTATCCCACTTTATTTTTCTATGTAGCACTTATCAGCACCTGCTGTATTATATATTTACCTGTTTATTTGTTTAGCTCTTTCTCTCCTATTAGAATGTCAGCTTCATGAGGGCAGAGACTTTGTCTTGTTCACTGCTGGACCCTCAGAGCCTAGAACAGTGCTGAACCCTGGTAGGTACTCCATGGATGGAATTAGTGAATTTGAGTCTCAGCAAGAGCTAGCCTAGTCTCATCCAGCCCCAGAATCATCTCTTTCAGGATGCCTCCCTTGGACCCGCAAGGGTCCAGGCTCACAGCCCCTGGTGCTTCCCCAGGGAGTACTAAATGAATGAGTGTCTGGCCGGGGAGAAACCAGAGCAGAAGGGAGAACTCAGATCCCCTCCTCTGGAGTAGGACTCAACACCAAATGTTAGGGGGTTGAATTGTGTCCCCCCCAAGTCCTAACTCCTGGTCCTGTGAATGTGAACTTATCTGGAAATAGTGTTTTTGAAGATATGACTAGTTTTGTTTTTAAAGATTTATTTTAGTTATTTATTCCCCCCCCCCTTTGTTGTTTGCACTTGCTGTATCTGTTCGTTGTGTGCTCATCTTCCTTTTTTTTTTAGGAGGCTCCGGGAACCGAACCTGAGACCTCCCATGTGGGAGGGAGGTGCCTAATTGCTTGGGCCACCTCTGCTCCCTGCTTTGTTGTGTCTCTCATTATATTTTCTTCCTTGTGTCTCTTGTTGCATCCATTCGTGGCGCCAGCCCACTGCGTCAGTTTGCTGTCTTGTTCATCTTCTTTAGGAGGTGCCGGAAACTGAACCGGGAACCTCCCGTGTGGTAGGCGGGAGCTCAATCACTTGAGCCACAGCCGCTTCCAGAAGATATGACTAGTTAAGATGAGGCCAAACTGGATTAGAGTAGGTCCGAATCCAGTATGACAGAAGGTATTCCGATGAGAAGAGGAAATGGACACAGACGGACACTGGGGGAAGGCCAGGCAAAGATGGGGGAGGTAGAGTGATGCATCTACAAACCAAGGAAGGTCAGGCATCATCACCACCAGAAGCCAGGAAAGCAGCACAAAGCAGATTCTGCCCTACAGACTTGCGAGGCAGTGTAACCCTTCAACCCCTTGAATTTGGACTTCTAGCCTCCAGGACTTTGAGAAAAATTTCTGTTGTTTTTAAACCATCCAGTTTGTGATACTTTGTTATGGCAGCTCTAGGAAACAAGAGGCCAAGTCATAGTCTGTTTTCTGTGGGTACAGGTTTGGAGGTTCCAGAGCTGCTTTAAAGTATATTAAGCACAGGCTTTTCTGGCCAGGCACGGAGTTGATTTGGCAATATATTCTCCCAACATAACTTAGTGGGCTTCCGGTATGTATACCTCTAGTCAACTCCATGTCAAAAAAACCAAAGCCAAGGACCTGGGCTGAGATAAAGCAACAGAAGGCATCCAACCCACATTACATGATGACATTTTCTAAAACTTCTAAAGCTACAGGCTTGGAATCCATCTTCCAAGGTATCACACACATGAAAGTTTACAAAATGCTTTGCCACAGCATAACAAGGGTCACAAGCTTTCAAGTGGGCAATGTGTGTTTCCTTGCCATCTGTCACTTGTCCACTAATAAGCCAATATCATCTATTTTATTTTTTGTGATGGCAGCACCTTACTTTCAGGCACTAATTTCTGCTTAGTTAGGGTATAGACTGAGCTACTGTACTAAAGACTCTGCCCAAACAATGGGTCAAATAAGACAGCAGTTTATCATTATTATTTTTTATAAAAGCCCAGGGCAGGTAGATAGTTCTACTCGAAAGAGTAATCTAGGAGCCCCAATTCCTTTTATCTTGCTGTTCCCCCATCCCTCTGGCCATGCTTCTCAAACCATCTGCAGTGAAGGAATAGGGTTGTAGGATCTTTGGGTTTCATTTGTGTTTGTTTGGTTTTACTTTTAGTTTTTGTTTTACTTTTCAGTCCCTCACAGGCTGATCCTTTTGTAAAGTAAAATGAATAATCCAATTACTAAAAAATCAATCATGCTACATACAGCCACATGGGTGAAACACACAATAATTATGCTGAGTGAAAAAAGCCAGAACCAAAAGAGTATAAAATTCTAGAAAATGCAAACTAATCTATGACAGAAATTACATCAGTGGTTGCCTTTGGATTGGGAAGAAATTACAAAAGGTCAGCAGAAAACCTTTGAAGGTGATGTTCATTCTCTTGATTGTAGTGAAGGCTGCATGTCAAACTCATCAAATTATATGCCTAAAAATGTACAGTTTATTGTTTATCAATTATACATCAATAAATCTGGGGTGGGAATAAGAGTAAAAATTTTGATCATGTACCTGGAATTTACAGACTGTCAAACTGCTAAAAAAGTTTCTAAATGCTAACTCTCAATTTCTGTGTTTAGCTTGTTATGGACTAGTAACAGCTCATACAGCCACACCAGTCATAGATCACGTATTCAGTAACACTGCCCCAGGCATTGTCCTCACCCTGGTGGTTGAAGCTGATTCCAAAGCGCTGTAGCCTCCAGGCCACAGGAAGGCAGAAGAGAAGGGAAGGGGAGAACATCCAACACCATTTGAAAGGATGTGACCCAGAGGCTGTATACAGGCTTTCCATTCAGATCCCTTCAGCCAGAGCTTAGGCACCTGACCACATCCAGCTAAGTCATCATTCAGTTACATTCATCTACATTGTTGCTTTTATCAATAGTTTGTTTCTTTCAATTGCTGAGTAGTACTTCATTTATGGATGTTTATCTGTTCCCTAGTTTGGGGACATTTGGGTTGTTTCCAGTTTTTCAAAATTACAAATAAATCTGTTATAAACACTCACATACAGTTTTTATGTAAACACAGGTCTTCATTTCAGTTGCGTAAATACTTAGGAGTGGGAATGCTGTATGTAACTGTATGTTTACCCTTATAAGAAACTCCCGAACTGTTTTTTAATGTGCCTATTTTGCATTCCCACCAGCAATGTACAAAAGTTCCAGTTGCTCCACATTCCAATACCAAGAGTTGGTATTTTCAGGTTTCTTGTTTCAATTATTTAAGCTATTCTAATAGATGGGTAATGGATTCCCATTGTGGCCTTACTTTGCATTTCCCTAATAACTAATGATGTAGAGCATATTTTTACGTTCTTATTTGCCATTCATAGATCTTTGGTGAAGTATTTGAAAATTTTTTGACCATTTAAAAAATTGGGTTGTTTGTTTTCTTTTGCTGTTTTGAGAATTCTTTATATATTCTGAATGCAAGTTCTTTGACAGATATGTAATTTGCAAGTATTTTCTTCAAGTCTGTGGCTTGTCTTTTCATGTACCTAACAGCATCTTTCACAGAGCAGAAGTTTCCAGTTTTGATGAAGCTTAATTTCTCAAAAATTTTAATAGATCATGCTCTTGGTGTTTCTTCTAAGAAATCTTTGCCTAACCCATGTTCACAAGATTTTTTCCTATGTTTTTTTTCTAAAAGTTTTATAGTTTTATTTTTTATATTTAGGTCTATGTTCCATTTCAAGTTAAAATTAGAGATATAGATATAAAATTAGAGATATAGGTTCAAGTTTACTTTTTGACATATGGATACCTAATTGTTCTGGCACCATTATTGAAAAGATTAACCTTTACTCATTTAATTGCCTTGCACTCTTGTCAAAAAGCAATTGGCCAGTATGGCAGTTCCTCAGAAAGTTAAGCATAGAATTACCATATTACCCAGCAGTCCCACTTCTAGATACATACCCAAAAGAATTCGAAGCAGGGACTCAGACATTTGTAAACCAATGATCATGGCAGCATTATTCACAATTGCCAAAAGGTGAAAGCAACCCAAGTGTCCAACAGATGAATGAAACAGAAGGTTGTATATACAGACAATGAAATATTATTAGGCAGTTAAAAGGAATGAAGTTCTGATACCTGCTACAAAGTGGATGAACCTTGAAGACATCATGTTGAGTGAAATAAGCCGGATACAAAGGGACAAATACTGTTTGACCTCACTTACATGAAATAAGCAAAATAAGCATATTCATAAAGTTACAAACTAGAATAAAGGTTACCAGGGGCCAAGAAGGGGAGGGGAATGGGGAGTTAATGTTTAATTGGTGTGGGAGTTTCTGTTTGGGATGATGGAAAAGTTTTAGCAACGGATGATGGGGGTGGAGGCTCAACTTTGTGTATGTAATTAGCACCACTGAATTGTATATTCAAAAAGGGAAAAAACTTTTCGGTTGTATATAAATTGCCACACATGTACAAAAAACAAATAAACATAGAAACTGTACAACACAATGTAAATAGTGTGCTAAACTTAATAGCATAATTATAATGAAATTGTTTTATGAACTGTAACAAAAGTACCACACTGTGCAAAATGTTAATAAGTTGGGAAAACTGTGTGTGAGAGGGGGTATATGGAAACTGTATTTCCTGAGTGATGTTTCTGTAAACCAATTGTTGGTTAAAAAAAAAAAAATCAATTGGCTCTCTCTCCAGTGTGTCCTCATGAGAATCACCTGGTCATTAAACCTTGGGAAGCCATCCCTGATGCACCATGGTGATGCCCAGGGAATATAACATCACCACCTCACCTCCTCCTGTCCCGGGGAGTGTGGGCTTTGTGCTCACCAAGGAGCCCCTCCCTGAGATCAGGCGCAAGCTGCTGGCCAGCAAGGTGCCAGCTGCCCCTTGCGAGGTCACTGTGCCCGCCCAGATCCCTGGTCTGGGGCCGGAGAAAACCTCCTTCTCCCAGGCGTCAGGCTTCACTGAGCTCTCCAGGGGCACCATCGCAACCCTGAGTGACGTGCCACTGATTAGCGCGGGAGACAAAGAGGGCGCCAGCGGTGCCACACTGCTGACTCTGAGCAGCGCCCCCTTTAACCCGCTGATCTTCCTGCAGGGGGTTGACAAGGGCAGCATCTACTACCCCGAAGGCTCTGACATCCCAGAGGAAACTGCCCTCTCTCTTCCTGCAGGGTGTCTGCAGGTTGGTCACCCAAGTTGCATCAGTCCCCCGTTCTATCATCTGTGGGTACAAGGGAGTTCTGCCTTTGTCTGTGGAGACTGATTACACCTCCCCACTTGCTGAAAAGGTCAAGGCTTTCCTGGGGGACCCATCTTCATGTGTGGCTGCAGCCCCCGGGATGGCTGCCCCCCTCTGCTGCGCTTGCTGTCGCTGCAGCCCCAGCCAAGGTAGAGCAAAGGGAGGGTCAGAGAAGAACGATCAGGAAATGGGGTTTGGTCTTTTTGACTAGTTACCCCAAGCAGCCAACTCAGCCAGCTTTTTTTGTGAAACAAGAAAATTAAATCTTACTTCTCTAATACATATGTGTGTGTGTGTGTGTGTGTGTGTGTGTTTATGTCTATCCTTTCACCAATACCACACTGTGGAGATTATTATAGCATTATAAGAGATCTAAAATCAGGTAATGGGACTTCTTCCACTGTGATTTTGATTTGGGGTTGCATTGAATTTATAGTTCAATTTAGGAAGAACTGATAACATATATGATCTCCTGTCGCTTGTTTCCCTGGAGACCCCTGACTGATACAGTCTGGCCAGAGGTTTGTCAATTTTATTGATCTTCTCAAAGCATCAGCTTTTGATTTCATTTATTTTTGTCTCTATTGTTATCCTGTATCACTGGTTTCTGCTCCTTATTATTTCTTTCTACTGCTTTGGGATTAATTTGCTCTTCTTTTTCCAATTTCTGAAGGTGGACGCTTGTATTATTGATTTGAGATTTTTCTTCTTTTCTAATATAAGCACTTATTGGTATGTAGCTGGGTTTTGTTTTATTATTTTTAATGGTATAAAATTAGCTTTTGGCTCTGTTTTAGCTGCTTCTCACAAATTGTGAAATGTTGCATTTTAATTTTCATTCAGTTCAAAATATTTTCTAATTTTTCTTGAGATTCCTTCTCTGATTCATGGGTTATTTAGAAGTGTGTTGTTTAGCTTCCAAATATTTGGGATTTTCCAGATATCTTTCAGTTTCTGTTTTCTAGTTTAATTCCATTATAATCAGAACATACTTGTACAATTTAAATTTTTAAACATTTATTAAAGTTTTTTATGGTCCAGAATGTGGTCTATTTTGGTAAATGTTCCATTTGCGCTTTAAAAAAAAAATTACTTATTTCTCCCTTCCCCTCGTTGTTTGCACTTGCTGTGTCTGTTTATCTTTCTTGTTTCTTTAGGAGGCACGGGATCCCAACCTGGGACTTCTGATGTGGGAGGGAGGCACCCAATCACTTGAATCACCTCTGCTCCCTGTTTATTGTGTCTCTCATTATGTCTTTCCTCCTGAGTCTCTTGTTACATCATCTTGTTGTGTCAACTCGCTGAGCCCGCCCATTGTGCCAGCTTGCTGTCTTCTTTAGGAGGCACCGGAACTAAACCGGGGACCCCCCTATGTGGTAGGGGGCAGCCCAGTTGCTTGAGTCACATCCACTTCCTCCATGTACACTTTTTAAGAAAGCTTTATTTATTTACCACCCCCCTTGCTGCTTTGAATTCCTTTGTTGTGCCATCTTACCACACAGCGCGGGCCCTGAACTCTCCGTACCACAGCGCGAGCTCTTTCACCAGGAGGCCCCGGGGTTCGATCCCCAGACCTACACCACATGATAAACGGGAGCCCAACCAATTGAGCCACAGCCGCTTCCCCGTGTACGTTTTAAAAGAATGTGTATTGAGCTGTTGTTGGGTAGAGTTCTCTATAAATGTCTATTAGGACAAGTGGATTGATAGTGTTATTCACATCTTCTAATTCCTTACTGATTTTCTATTCTATCAATTGCTAAAGGAGGAGTGTTACCATCTCCATGTATAATTGTGACTTTATTTCTCCTTCTAGTTCTACAGTTTTTGCTTTATGTATTTAGGAAATCTGTTGATAATGGTGTATCATTCCTGGTGATTTTCCTTGTTCTTAAGTTTACTTTGTCTGTTATTAATGTAGCTACTCCAAATTTTTATATTTTTTTATACAAATAAATTTTATTGATACATATTAATAAAGCATACAATTCATCCAAAGTGTGTACAATCTATGGTATTTGGTATAATCACATAGTTGTGCATTCATCACTTCAAACATTATTAGAGTATTTTCAGTATTTTAATAATTATAATAAACAAAAAACAGACAAGAAAATTCTTCACCTCTCAATCTCTCTACATAGCAGCAATTTCTTTCACATTTATCTGTTTATTTTTAATCAGTTTTATTGAGCTCAACTTTGATTAGTGTTTCTAGGGTATATCTTTTTCCATCCTTCTTCTTTCAAGCCACCTATATGATTTTTTTTTCAGGAGGTAACTGGTGATTGAGCCCAGGATCTCGTTCATGCAAAGGAGGCGCTCAAGCACTGAGTTACACCTGTTCTACTTATATAATTATATTTTAAAGTGGATTTCTTGTGAATAGCATGTAGCTGAGTCTTGTTTTATTATTTTTGCTCCAATACAACAATCATTGTCCTTTAATTGGTGTGTTTATATAATAATTGTTATGTTTATGTATTTATTAAGAGTAAATTTGGATCTACTGTTTGATGTTTTTCCTGATTCCCTTCCCTTTTTTCCTCCTCTGTTGTTCCTTTCCCACCTTCTTTTAGATTATTTGAATATTTTCAGTACTGCATTTTAATTTACTTGCTGGCTCTTTGTATTAATTTTCTCTAGGGTCTGTGTATCCCTAGGGATCACAGTATATATATCTACCTTTTGACAGTCCATTTAGTGTTAATAATTTACCACTTCAAGTAAAATATAGAAGGTTTGCAACCATGTAGGTACCTTAACATGCCCCTGCTTATTGTTATAATTGCCATATATATTATAGCTACATACAATGAACACTCCCAGAAAATGATTTTTACTTTCTATAGTCATATTTTAAAGAACTTAACAGGAGAAACATAGTCTATTGTATTTACCCATATGTTTTCCTTTTCTGTTGCTCTTTCTTTATTCCATAAGGTCCAGGTTTCTCTCTGGGGTCATTTTCCTTTAGCCTGAAGAACTCCCTTTAGGATTTCTTTTAGTGCAGAGCTACTGGTGATAAATTCCCTTAGTTTCTTTCACAAAGAATGTCTATTTTCGCTATCCATTCCTGAAGGATATTTTTGCTAGATATAGAATTCTGCATTGACAGTTCTTTTACTTTCAGCACTTAAAATATGTTATTATACTGTCTTCTGCCCTCCATGGCTTCTGATGAGAAATCTGCAGTCGTTTGAATGATTGTTCTCCTATATAGTAAAGTGTTATTTTTCTCTGGCTGCTTTCAAGATTTTTTTCTTTATCTTTGATTTTCAGCAACATGACATGTCCGAGCAGGGTTGTCTTTGAGTTTTTTCTGTTTGGAGTTCATTGAGTTTCTTGAATCTATAAATTAATGTTTTTCACCCAATTTAAGATATTTTCAGCCTTAAATTTTTTTTCCTGTATCAATTAGGAGCTCCAATATCATGAATATTAGATCTTTTGGTATTGCCCCACATATCTCTCAGGCTCTGTGTACTTTAAAAGATATTTTTTCTCTCTATT
>JAQZBX010092830.1:0-12225 GCA_029593785.1 Cabassous unicinctus
AATGTCATTTAACTTAAACTTTACGCAGAGAAAGCATTTTATTTCCCCCACCTTTTTATATTTATAGCCACTGCTATGAACCTTGCTTCTTTCACTTGACAATATATCTTAGATACCATTCCATGCCCTTCCATATCAATACATACCTTCCTTTCTTTTTCATTTGTTTGTCGTTGTTTTTTTATTTATGACTGCAGAGTATTCCTTTGGAAAAATGTATCATAATTTATTTATCATCCCTGCATCAGTGAACCTCTGGGTTGTTTCTTTCTAGTCTTTACTATTCAATCAAGGCGGCAATGAATAGCTTGTTACTCAAGTCATTTCCCACTTATGCAAGTGCATCTGTGGGCTGAAATCCTGGAAATGGAATTACTAGATGGAAGATGTGTGTTTTTGTCATTTTGATAGATTTTGCCAGATTTCCTTCTCTAGAAACTGTGCCAGTTTCCAGGCCCATCAACAATGGTTGAGAGGGCTTGTTTGCTCACACCTTCTAAAAGGCAAGGGAGTCACTCACCCCAGCCTAACCCCTCTGAACTTCCACTGTCCCCGGGGTAACACCCACTTTCCGCACCCTGGCGCCCTCACAGGGGTCGCCTGCACCGCCCGGCTCCTGCCCGCCTCGCTTCCCACGCCCCGCTGAACCGAATGCTGGGGCGATGCAAGGGAACCCGCGCAGAAAGCGGGAGGCCGGCCACAGGGGGCGCGGGAAGAGGGAGCTGCAGAGAGAAGGCGGGGCAGACGCAGGCCGCGGGGCGCTGCGGTTACGTTATTCTGAAGCGTCGCGGTCCCAGAGCGCGGCTTGAAGCCGCGGGTGCAGAGGTGAGCAGCCTCGCTGGGCCGCCGCCGGGGTCCCCGTCAGACAGGAGGAGCCGCGCGTCGCATTGTCCGCCAGGGGGCGGTAGCACACGGCCTGGCCGCTCGAGAGAGGCCAAGGGAAGCTTGAGTCGGGAATTGGCTACCAGCATGGCTTTGCATCGCTGCGCCAGGAGCTCCCCAGCCCCCCTCACGCTGGAGACTGTAATCCCGGCTGAGGGGAAAAGAGAAGGGAAGCTCCGGCTACCAAGGAGCTCAGTGGGGCTTGGGCCTGAGAGGCTACGAGCACTGGAGGGACCTGATGTCCCCCACCCAGGGACACCCATGGATGTCCCCACCCGGCCCGCAGCCTCTCCAGAGCCCTGTCGTCATCCCCAACGTCCAGCACGGTGGGTTGGTTGGAACTGGCCTCAGAGCTGTTTCAGCTGTGCAAAGACAGACAGCTGGTCTCCCTCAAGCCCTCCTCACCCACCACAGCCTTTTCTTCCCCACACCGAAGACACCAGCTGTGCAGAGGAGGAATTAACAAGCATTTCTGAGCACCTACTATGTGCCGGGCACGGTTCTAGGTGCTGGGGCATATGCAGATCTCTTCCCTCGAGGAGCTTATAGTCCAGTAAGAGCAGCAGAAAACCAGACAAGTAAAGACACAAACAGGCAAGAGGATTTGAGACTGTGGTGAGTGCCCTGGAAGATGGAACATGGAGGGAAGAAGAGTAAACTGGAGGGTGGCCTAGAAAGACCCATCTGAGGGAGCAGCATCGGAGCTGGAGACCTGGTGCCTAAGGAGGCCACAAGGCAGAGAGAAGAATGTTTCAGACAGAGGGAGCAGCATGTGCAAGAGCCCTGGGGTGGGAAGGCCTTGGCTTGGTTGAAAAACAGAAAGGAGACCAATGTAGTGAGGGAGGGAGGTATTCATCTCCTACTGCTGCTGACCCACAGTCAGGGGCTTAAAACAACACACATTTGTTATCTTATCGTTCCAGAGGTCAGAAGCCCAAAATGGATCTTACAGGTTAACAGCGAGATGACGACAGGGCTGCAGTCCTTCTGGGGGCTCTAAGGGAGAAACTGTGTCCTGGCCTTTTCTAGCTGCCAGAGGCTGCCTGCATCCCTTGGCTCACGGCCTCCTTCTTCCACCTTCAAAGTGCAGCACGTGCACCTCTGCTTCTTTCATTGCAATGCCCTCTCTCCCTCTCACCCTCCCATCTGCCTCTTAGAAGGACCCTTCTGGTTACGGTGGATTTACTCAGATAATCCAGGAAGATCTTCCCATCTCAAGGTCTTGAATTTAACCACATCTGCAAAGTCTACAGCCTTTTTTTGATTGTGTGCCTAGAAGCAGACCCAGAACTCCTGGAGTGGCCTGACAGGCACAGAAGAGAGTGGGACCAGGCTCTTTCCAGGCCCCAGACTTCTGTTACAGCAGCTCAAGTTCCCATGTGCTGATTTTAGCTGCTCTGCCATATTCCTAATTAATATTTTGCTTCCTGTTGAGGAAAACCTTAATTCTTTTTCATGCCCACAGCTGCATCATGAGCAATTGTTCTTATACAATATTAGTTTAAATATAAGTCCTATTGTTTATATCTGGGAAGTTGCATAATTACATTTTAGTAATAAACACCAAAAAAAAAAAAAAAAACCTCAGGTCTGGGAATAGGTATCAGCAAACCCATGAACTTGAATGGGGGAAAAAAATCACATTTTTCTTTCCTCTAACCTCTCTCTGAGCTTCAGCATTTCCATCAATTATGATTGTAGGCAACAAAACACAGCACTTTTAGCAGTTCCTGTAAACTTTCACCAATAGTAATCACAGGTATTTTCATATCACGTTCCAGTTGTTGCAGAAAACATCATTTAAGGTGCATGATGACTTCAAAATCATGGTCATTACCATACCACTGTTATATCTTCTTATTTAATACCTTAATAAAGAAGCACATATAGTACTATATCACAACTTTGTTTTGGGATCACAGAAGGGTTATAACTGTGGCAGGGGAGGATCATTGGTGCGTGGTGTCAGTGATGGGGGATACATGGGAGGAAGCTCACTTGGGCATACATATAATGCATATAAATGTGTTCAGATGTTCATGGGGCATTGTCACGGTGGGTGGAGATTCACACAATAACCAAAGGAATATCACATTCCCATCCTGGGGAGCTCTGTCACATTCTCTAATGGATCAGCAAGAATCCCCCAAGTACAGGGGCAATAACTAGTGAAGGAGGATGGTCTATTGACTGGTCCTTCATATTGAGGACTATGAATATGAACCTTTACTCTTTTTTTTTTTTTTTTTTGAAAACACTTTTATTAGTAATCAGCAACCAGTTAGGGAAACTTGAGCAGTACAAATGCAGATAAGCTCTACTTTAGCATTTTAGACAGACATTTAACACATATATTTTGGATTACTGCTCTTTCAGAGTACACTTAGGCTTGAAGTTCAGGAAACCTTTACTCTTGAAATTGAAACTTAGCCCAGTGTTATGGGGTGCCTAAGAGTTGCCTCCTGGGAGCCTCCTTGTTGCTCAAATGTGGCCTCTCTCTAAGCCAAACTCGGCATATAAATGCATTACTTTCCCCCCCAGTGTGGGAATGACACCTGGGGATGAGCCTCCCTGGCCGAGGGATTACTACCAAGCACCAACTAGCAATGCAACTGGAAAAAGACCTTGACTAAAAGGGGGAAAATGTAAAGACAAATGAGTTTACATGGCTAAGAGACTTCAAAGTGAGTCGGGAGGTCATTCCAGAGGTTACGCTTATGCACGCCTCAGCAGGATCTCTGACTGTCAAAGTAGATACTATCCCAAATAGCGGGGCTCCTGAGGGCTCTGGAGACATCCAGATGCTATAGTCAGGGCAGGTAGCTCAAGAGTTTGGTGCCTTGCCAGTGGGCCCTACTTTGGAATTTATACTCCCCAGAGTGACAGAATTGGACTTAGTTGTGGTTTCCCTACACATGGCCTTTCTGTCCTTCTATTTGAACCTATAATTTGTACTAGAGTTGGTAGGTGTATGTCCAAGAGACTTAAGTTTTTGGGCTGTCCATGTGCCAGCTGGACCCTGAATCTCAACGGAGTTGCAACACCTACTCTCCAGTTCATTGGACTCACCCAGGACAGCAAGGGTGATGATGAACAACCACCATACCAAGGAATCGAGAGAGCCTACAACTACAAGCAAGAGAGTCCCATCCATTGGCCATATGGGACTGAAGCCCCCTGTCAACTAGAGGTGGAGTGGCATCACCATCCCAGAATCCTCAGGATTGGGGAATGAACTTTGGACTAGAATGGACTTACTAGTGTTCTACTATAGACTTATTGTGATTCTAGCAATGGAAGAACTTATATCATTGATGTGGAGGCAGTGGCCACTGGAGGTTCTGAGGGCAGGAAGAGGGAAAAACAGGTGTAATACAAGGGCATTTTTGGGACTTGGGAATTGTCCTGAATGACATTGCAATAACAGATGCAGGCCATTATAAATCTTGCCATCACCTACAGAATTGGGTGGGAGAGAGTGTAAACTGCAATGTAAACTTTAATTGACGCTTAGTGGCAATGCTCCAAAATGTGTTCCTCAGTTGCAGTGAATGTACCTCACTAATGAAGGATGTTGTTAATGAGGGAAAATGTGGGAGATGTGGGGAGCGGGGCATATGGATCCCCTATATTTTTAATGTGACATTTGTATAATCCAAGTATCTTTAAAATAAATTAAAAATAAATACTTTGATAACTAGATTTTTTTTTTTAAAGATTTATTTATTTATTTATTTATCCCCCCCTTGCTGCTTGTGTTTGCTGTGTCCATTTGCTGTGTGCTTTTTCTTTGTCTGCTTATCTCCCCATTGCTGCGAGGTCTTGCTGCATCAGCCCACCGCGCCGCACGGGCCGGCCTGCCCTCACAAGGAGGCCCCGGGAAGCGAACCCGGGGCCTCCTATATGGCAAACGGGAGCTCTATCGATTGAGCCACACCCACTTCCTGATAACTAGATTTTAATATGATTTGTTTCCCTTGTATATTTTATTTTAAAAATAAAATTGTTTATTTTATTCATACATTTAAAAGCATTATTCTGGGAGCAGATGTGGCTCAAGTGGTTGAGCGCCTACCTCCCACATGGGAGGTCCCGGGTTTGATTTCTGGTCCTTCCTGAAAAACAACAACAACAACAACAAGCAAAACAAACGAAAAAACCAACTCAGGGAAGCCAATGTGGCTCAGTGGTTGAGTGCCAGCTTCCCACATACGAGGTCCTGGGGTTCAATCCCTTGCCCCCCCAGTACCTCAAAAAAAAAAAAAAAAAAAAAGCATTCTGAGGAGGGACAACTGTGACCTTAAGCCAAAGGATTTAAAGACCACTCATTCCTTCATTTGTTCCAGAGGTATCTCCTGAAGACCTACTATGTGCGGGTTCTATGTTAGGCATAAAGACAACTCCGGCATGATCCCAGCCCTCAAGAAGTTCACAATCTAGGAGGGGAGACAGACTCATAACTCAGGACTTAAATACAGATTAGACCTGCCCCGAGGGAGGTAGTATGTAATGGCATGACCTTGTAGTCCCAGTGACCCACAATCAAATCCCAGCTCCCCCACTGATCTCAAGTCCCTTAACCCCTCTGATGCTCAGTTTCCTCATCTGTTTTCCTCAGCCCAACCCTGCAAGGGAAGTCTTAGTTCCCATTTTACAGAGGAGGAGACTGAGGCTTTCTTATCCAAGATCACTCAACCAGTGAGTGGCAGAGCCAGGACAAGAACCTGTTTTTTTCTGACTTCAGGCCTGAGCTCCCACCACACCATTTGTTTCTCTATGGTCTCAGAGGAAATGATGTCCCCTGCATCTCCCCTTGGAGCCTAAAACCTCTGCACAGAAAACGCAGAAACTGCTGCCTGTCTGAGAGCAGGTGGGCTGACTGAACACGCCCACCTTGGTGGGAAGACCCCAGCAGGTCTCCTCCTAAAGGGGCATCTTGAAACTCTCCAGTGGCTGGATGCTACAGCAATCCCGATTACCTGAGACCCCTAAGCTTTTGGAGAAGAAACAAGGAAGAGAAGTAGGTCAAATCCCCCAGGCATCAGGGTTCAGAACTTTGCATTGAATGTTTTCTAAGGGCCTAGTGTGTGCCAGGCCCTGTCCTGGGATGGCGGATACACATGAAGGAATAAATCAGATGCCATTTCTGCCCCTGATGAGCTCACAATTCAGTGGAGCAAATAAAGGGTTACAGTATAATGTAAGAAGTGCTATGACATTCAGCACAGGGCATGATGGGGATCCAGGGATAGGGCACCTGAGCTAAGTAAGGGTGGGAGTGGGGGAAAGCCAGAAAAGACTCCTGGAAGAGTCGTTGCCCAGTCTGAGTGCAGTAAGTTGCTTAACCTCTCTATGCCTCAACTTCTTCATCTGTAAATGGGAATAATAATAGGACCAACCTCATGGAGTTGTTGTGAGCATTAAATGAGTAACTGTAAAAGTACACAGCAGCATCTGACACATAGTATGGCTATATAAGTGTTAGCCAGTATTGCTATCATGATTATCAGTCAGTCGTTCAGGAGGCAGATGGAATTCCAGACAAAAGTGATGGCAGAAGTGATGGCAGGAGCAAAGATGAAGCAGTCAGGAAACAACAAGCAGTCTGGTGTTGCTGAAGTGTGAAGTGAAAGGAGTGAGTGGCAAGAGGAAAAGCTGGAGAGGGAGGCAGGGGCCAGATCATAGAGGTCTGGAACATCACATACAAAAACTTGAGTGTTATCCAATGTGGGGAGCCACTGAAATGAGATAAGCTGGTGAGTGTCTGGTGGTGCCATCTGTCTGCAGGGCTGGAAGATGCATTCAGTAGTTGGACAAGCCTAAAAGTGGTGGCTCAGTGAAAAGGCTCTTCTGACAATGCAAGCAAACCAATAAGGGCTGGAACCAGAGCATGGTCATAGGAACAGAAAAGGACTGATTGAAAAAATATTTGGGACATCCACATGCAAAAGCATGAACGTGGACACTATATACAAAAATTAACTGAACATGGGTCAACAACCTAAATATAACAGCCCAAACCATAAAATTCTTCGAAGAAACATAGGGGGAAATTTTTAGGACCTTGTATTAGGCAATTGATTCTTAGATATGACACCAAAAACATGAGCAACAAAAGAAAAAATAGATAAATTGGACTTCATCAAAATTTAAACTTTTGTGTATCAAAGGATGTTATCAAGAAACTGATAAGAGAACCTGCAGAATGGGAGAAGATATTTGGAAATCATGTCTAATAAAGATTTAATATCCAGAATATATAAAGAACACTAATAATTCAACAACAAAAAGACAAACAATCCAACTTAAAAATGGGCAAAAGGGGGGAAGCAGGTGTAACTCAGTGGTTGAGCACCTGCTTCACATGTATGAGTTCCTGGGTTCAATCCCTGGTACCTCCTTTTTGAAAAATGGGCAAAGGGCTTGCATAGACATTTTCCAATGAAGATATATGAATGGCCAATAAACACATGAAAAGATGTTCAAGGTCATTAGCCATTAGGGGCTGTTAGCACCCTTAGTCTGAAGGAGTAAGAGGAAATGGTTTTACAGACCTCAGTGAGAGCTGGACTTGTGGAGAAGGGTCTGCCTGACAAGAGCTGGGAACTTAGAGGAACACAGAGGCTGCCAGGACCACAGCCAGTGGAGGTGAGGTGGTAATTACCCTGACCTCACTTTCTTCTACCTTCAAGTGTCCTACCCATGCTTCCCATAGGCAAAACCCAACTGGAAGCCAGAGGGCCAGGGTACCTGGGCAGTGGAGCCCGTAAAGGTTTGACCTTCCGAGGCACAAAGCAGGGCAGAGAAGGGCCGAGGGTGGATCTGAGGGATCAGTAGAGACTATCCGGCAGAGAGAGCAAAGCAGTCTGAAAAGTCACATGTAAGTACAGGTGGTAGGCAGAATGTCAGAGAGAAATTGTGAAAAGGGCAGAAAACCGGGGTCCAGCAAACGTTGACTCAAATCCTAGGCCTACTACTTCCCACTTGTGACCTGGGCAAGTTGCCTCACCTTCTGGAGCACCTGTAAACAGGGAAACAATATTCCTATTGTTTAGTAAACATTAGCTGCTGTTCTCTGACGAAAGCGCTTTTCCAGACTGTAAAGCGCTGAGAGCGACGTGGATTAAGGTATCACAGCCTAGAACTTCAGTCCCTGCAGCAGGACCCCTCCCGCCTCTTCCACCCCTTCCTCTCCAATCCAGCCACCCAAGGCTGCCCCGGCTGAACTCTTGGCCAGTTCCAGCCCATGACGGGAGCCCCTGGGTTCTAATTCTGTCTTTGCCATTTATTACCCAAAAAGCTCCCTCAGTTTCCTCTTTGACAAAATGGGATGGGCACAGATGGGGAGGTGGGGAGTATGTGAAAGCGCTCTGTAAACCGTAAGACGCAATAATCATTAGGTATCTAGAGCGGGAGATGATGAACTCAAAACCGGAGGCTGCCAGGCTCGAGCCCGTAACACTGTCCCGACCTAGGACTCGAACCGGGATCGACAGTTGCAGCAGCCAGAGGCCTGGAGCCCGACCGTCCGGTTCCTCGCGCGCGGGAGGGCGAGAGCTGGTCGGCGCGACCGGATTGGGCAGCTCTGGACGGGGCGGGGCCTAGGGAGGCGGGGCTTCCGGCCGTCTCCTCCGCTGTTGCCAGGGGAGACAACCGCAGGCGGGCGGAAGGAGCCGAGAACCAGACAGTGCGGAGGCGCAGCGCTGGGACCATGGCAGCCGCGGCGGCCTCGGGGCCCGGGTATCGGAGCTGGTGCCTGTGTCCCGAGGTGCCATCCGCCACCTTCTTCACCGCGCTGCTCTCGCTGCTGGTGTCCGGGCCCCGCTTGTTCCTGCTGCAGCCGCCGCTGGCGCCCTCGGGCCTCTCGCTGCGGTCGGAGGCCCTGCGCAACTGGCAAGGTGAGCAGGGGCGGGCCCGGCAGCTCCCTTTCCTCCGACTTCGCCGGGCGGTGGGCTCCGGCCTCGCGGGTCTCGCCCCATCGGGCCTCACCTCCACCTACCTCCGTCTCCGGCCGCATCGCCATTCTCCCCTCCCGGGAGACCAGTCTCTTGCTCCCCGCCATGCACGTCTTTGTCTTTTCAGAGCCCCCATCCTCATCACTGTAATCCCACCCAACCGGAATTTGTCCCCTTCCCTGTCACTACCCGCTTGATCAAGGCCCCAGCTCCATCCTCTAACAAACCCGTCTCATTCACCTACGCTCGATCTCCGAGGATAAGCATTTTTCCTTTGCCCATCCCTTTTCACATACGCACCTAATTCTGCCTTAGGCCTACCCCCACTCAAAAAATTTCATTTTTCTCCCACCTTCATCAAGGCACTTGAGCTTGTCTGTCGCTATCCCATAAGCTTCCTGGCCTCTTGGGGTTTGGGATTGCTTTTGCTTCTTGGTTTTATACCTTATCTTGTCACCAGTCCCCTGCTCATGAGGGGGTGGGGGGGTGTCTCTTGCCTTTGGTGTTCTCTCTTAGGGGAGAGAAATTTTGCAGACCCAAATTTAAGTATAAACAAAATTTAAGTATAAACATCGGCTCCTAAAAGACATTCCTGGTCTCTCATCTCCATTGTTTTCCAGGGAGAAAAATGGAGATTTGTATGCTCTTTCCATTTTGCAAAGCACTCTGACCAGCATTAGTCTCATTTACTCCTCACAACAATCCCAGGCCAGAAGCTTTATCATTGGCCGTTATTTAAATGAGGGGACTGAGACTCAGCGCAGAGACTGGCAGAGCTTTCAAGTCACACAGCTGAGAGACGGACCCACGTTTTTTTTTTTTTATTGTGTGATGTTTTAGAGCTGGAGTCTTAGGATATATAATCCCACCCAAGTCATAGAGAGTTGCTTCTGGAACACTTTCACATTTATACTTGGAATTTCGGGTGTGGAAGTACTCAGCACATAATGAAGTACTCTTCAAATAATGGAGCCTTACCGAGACGACTGACCGGGGCATATGGCCCACAGCCTGCCTCCCTGCCCCGATCTAAAACTATTCCCCCACCCTAGAAACACACAGCACCTCCTCATAGAAGGATGCAAAACGCCAGCCTGAACAGAACTCCCTTTTTTGCTTTGGCTCACAGTTTCCCTTGGTGTGGGGTTCATGGGCATGTGAGTATGAGATACATAAGGGGCTTCAAGGGCCTCAAGTCTGACCCTGTTTCTTTACAATGAGGACCCTGAAGCCTAAAGGGCCTGTGACTTGACTGAGCTCAGCCAGCCAGGGTATGATGGAGCCGAGACTCCACTCCAGGTTTAGTCTGTAGCCTCCTAAGCCCCATATCACTGCCACTGTACCAATCTACCTCCTTTGGTTTATGTTTTGGCCTGCAGAGAAGTAAAAGTAAGTGATAACAGCTTTTAGATAAATAAAAGTAGAGTTCTTTGCCTCTCATTGTGCATAAACCATGAATCTACCTGTAAGATCAGATAAGCACTTAAAAGGAAGATGCCTGATTTCCATGTCTATATCATTAATGCTAGTTTTGTAATCCTTAGAGGTGCAAAGTAATTCTTCATCCCTTTTTTCTTCCTCTGAACAGCCACAATGGAAGGAGAGGTCAGGATTACAGCCGAGGAGACGGCACACAGAGTGTTAAGTGACTCACCCACTCAGTCTACCCTGAAGCTGTTACAATTAATTAACCCTCAAACTGCCCTGTGAGGTAGGTCAGTATTAAAACCTAAAAAAGGACTATAAAGCACGATACAAATTCAGAGACCACCCGGTGCTAAAAAGTGTTCTTTTTTCCCCACCTGGAAGCCAGTCACTGGCAAGACTCTCCCCAGGTCGGGGAAAGAGCAGGTATTAGACGTTCACGCCTTGGCTTTTTAAGTCTTGATTCCTTCATCATTGCCTCCCTCTGCTTCTCTTGAGTCCTGACTGATTTTCACTGGCTCTCGGTCCTCTACCACGGGGGCTATTCCCCACTTCCTGTGTGGGTTGTAACCTGGCTTTCCTGCCTTGGAGCAACCCTCTGGCAGGTCTCTAACCCTGCTCCCTCTTCAGTTTACAGGCTGGTGACCTACATCTTTGTCTATGAGAATCCAGTCTCCCTGCTGTGTGGTGCTATCATCATCTGGCGCTTTGCTGGCAATTTTGAGAGAAGCGTGGGCACCGTCCGCCATTGCTTCTTCACCTTGGTCTTCGCCGTCTTCTCTGCTATCATCTTCCTGTCGTTTGAGACCGTGACAACACTGTCGAAGCTGGGGGAGGTAGAGGATGCCAGAGGTTTCACCCCCGTGGCTTTCGCCATGCTGGGGGTCAGCTCTGTCCGCTCCCGGATGAGACGGGCACTGGTGTTTGGTGTGGTCGTGCCCTCAGTGCTGGTGCCATGGCTCCTGCTGGGTGCCTCATGGCTCATTCCCCAGACCTCTTTCCTCAGTAATGTCTGTGGACTTGCAATTGGGATAACGTGTATCCTTCCTCAAAGAGAACTGTAAGATGACGGCATGCCAAAGGGTGCACCAGCTTGGAGGGTGTGGGGTATCAAGGAGATCGAGTCCTGGGCTTAGATGTAGGTGAGCTGGGTTTTAGGTTCAGCTTTGAAAACGTTGGGCAGGTCACCTCTCCTCTCTGGACCAAAATTTCCTCAACTGGGAATTATCATGCCAACATAGCACTGCCATTTAGTGAAGTATTTTGATTGTCTGATTTTTTTTTCCTTGTAAACTGAAATAGAAACCTACTTTGACTACTTAAACTGAGTTGTCATTGAAAGAATCTGAGATGCCCATAAGCTAGAGGTGTTGTTCCATGAAAAGACTAGGAGACAGGTTTGCTTGTTTTGTGTTTCGTTGTTCTTGTTTTTGTTTGCTTTCGTTTATTTCTCAAGAAAAAAATAAGGAAAAGACAGGCTTTTACCATATAGATGGTAAAAACTTAGGCTCAGCCTTATATAGCCTTTGTATAAATACTCTGGCAATTAGGGGGCGGGAAACTTCTAAATTACAAAGTAGATTACTTTTTAAACATCAGAATTGGTAATGTCAGTGGTTGGATGAGATGCATTCTAAAAATCCCTCCCAGTTTGTGATTCTCTGAGCTAATGAGGGTAGGTTGTATAGAAATACAGGTGATGACATAGCTTTCCTTTTTCTTTTTTTTTTTGTTTGAGGTACCGGAGCCAGGGATTGAACCTGGGACCTCATATGTGGGAAGCCACGCTCAACTACTGAGCCACATCAGCTCCCCTGAGTTGGTTTTTTCCATTTGTTTGCTTGTTGTTTGTTTTTTTGTTTTTAGGAGGCACCGGGAACTGAACCCAGGACCTCCCATGTGGGAAGCAGGCACTCAACCTCTTACCCATATCCGCTCCCTATTTTTCAATTTTAATTTCATT
>JAQZBX010092831.1:0-12232 GCA_029593785.1 Cabassous unicinctus
CAAAAATGAGGGAGAGATTAAGACATTTATAAAACAAAATCTAACGGAGTATATCACCTTGCCTTACAAGCAATGCTAAAGGAAGTTTATCAGACTGAAACAAAAGGACACCAGACAGTGTTTTAAAGCAGCATAAAGAAATAAAGACCCGTGATAAAGGTAACTACTCAGGTAATTATAAATACCAGTATTATTGTATTGTACTGTTTGGAATGTAACTTCACTTCTTACTTCCTACAGGTACTAAAATGCAAATACTAAAAAGTGATGAGAAATCTAGGATTTTGGACAAACAATATACAATGACATAACTGGTAATGTACAAAAAAATTGTGGGGAGACAGAGGGATATAGGAAATGTATATGTATATGGTATTGAAGTTAAGTTTGTATCAAAGCAAATATAATTGTTATATATTTAGGATATTAAAATTTAACCCATGGTAATCACAAGGAAACCAGATGAAAAATATATCCAGGTAGAAATGAGGAGGCACTCAATAAAGTACAACACAGGAAGGCAAACAGATATAAGAATAGGCTTTAATGAAAGTGGGTGACAAAAAGTATATTAGACTTACAAAAGCTAAAAAGCGAAATGGCAAAAGAAAGACCTGCATTATCATTATGACTTTAAATGTAAATGGACTAACCACTTCACTCAAAAGGCAGAGGTTGACAGAATATATAAAAAGCATGACCTATCTATATTTTGTCTGCAAGAGACTAACCTTAAAGTAAAAAATACGAATAGGTTGACAGTGAAAGGATGGAAAGGATATACCATGCAATTAGTAACCAAAAGAGAGCTGGGGTGGCTATACTAATATCAGATGAAGTAGACTTTAAGTAAAAAACAAACAAACAAACAAAAAACAAAAAACCAGTTACGAGGAACAAAGATAGTCATAATGATAAAGGGGAGAATTCAAAAGGAAGATGTAACAAATTATAAATATATGTGCACCTAACAGCAGAGCCCCAAAATATATGAAACAAATACTGCAGATTTGAAGACAGAAACTTATGGTTCTACATTAACAGTAAGAGACTTTAACACACCACTCTCAATAATGATTGAACATCTAGTCAGAATATCAATAAGGAAGTACCGGAATTGAATGATACACTAAACCAACTAGACCTAACAAACATATATAGAACACTGCACCTAGTGAAAACAAAATACACTTTCTTCTCTAGGGCACATGGATCATTCTCCAGGACATACCAAATGTTGGGTCACAAAATAAATATCAATAAATTCAAAAGTATTGAAATCATGCGATGTATATTCTCCAACCACAATGGAATAAAGTTAGAAATCAATAACAGAGGGAGAAAAGGAAAATTCACAAATACATGTAAATTCCCCAACATACTTTTAAACAACAAATGGGTCAAAGAAGAAATTAGAAATGAAATTAAGAAATATCTTGAAATGAATGAAAAGAAAACACAACATAACTAATGGGATGCAGCAAAGGCAGTGCTGAGTGGAAAATTTGTAGCTCTAAATGCTTATGTTAAAAAAGAAGAAAGACCTCTAAACTGGAAGAATAGAAAAAGAAGAGTAAACTAAGCCCACACAAAGCAGAAGAAAGGGAATAATAAAGATTAGAAAGGAGATAAATGAAATGAAAAACAATAGAGAGTATCAACTCAACAGAAAGTTGGTTCTTTGTAAAGATCAACAAAATCAACAAATATTTAGCTGGACATACATAGGAAAAAAGAAGAGAGAGATGGGATACAAATAACAAAAATTAGAAATTAAAAGGGGCATTACTACCGACTCCACTGAAATAATAAGGACGTAAGTGGATGCAATAAAGAGCTGTATGCCAATAAACTAGGTAACCTAGATGAAATGGACACATTCTTAGAAACACACAAACTACCTACAATGATGAAAGAAGAAATAGAAGATTTCAACAAAATAATTACTAATAAAGAGATCAAATCAGTATTCAGAAGCCTCCCAACAAAGAAAAGCCCAGTACCAGATGACTTCACAGGGGAATTCTACCAAACATTCCAAGAAGAACAAACATCAAGGCATAAATTAAACAAGGATGTAAAGGGCTTGTACATAAAAGACTACAAAACTTTCCTAAAAGAAATTAAGGAGATCCTAAATAAATAGAAAGATATTCCGTGTTCATGGATTGGAAGACTAAATATTGGTAAGGTGGCTATCCTATACAAACCAAATTAGATACTCAATCAAATCCCAATCAAAATTCCAACAGTCTTCCTTGCAGAAATGGAAAAGTCAATTATCAAATTGATATGGAAAGGTAAGGGGCACAAATAGATAAAGCCATATTGAAAAAGAAGAATGAATTTAGAAGTTGCACACTTCCCAATTTTAAAAATTATCACAAAGGCATAGTAATCAAAACTGCATGATAATGGCACAAGACATACAGATTAATGGAATAGAATTGAGAGTTCAGAAATCAACCCCTACATTTATGGCCAACTGATTTTTTTAATTTTTATTTTTTTTTATTTTTAAAAAAGTGTTGCATTACATAAATGTTATATCAAAAATGTAGAGGATTTCCATATACCCTACCCCTCCCCTCCCATACTTTCCCACCTTAAAATCTTTCATTAGTGTGGTATATTTGTTACAATTGATGAACATATATTGAAGCATTATTACTAACCATGGACTTAAGTTTGCATTATATTTTACACTTTTCCCCACACAGTTTTATAAATTTTGACAAAATGTATAACAGCTTGTATCTATCACTTCAATATCATGTAAGAAAATTCCAATGTTCCAAAAATGCCCCCATGATATACCCATTCTTCCCTCACTCTCCCCTCTGAACCTCTGGTGGCCACTGCCTTTATAAGAATGATACAAGTTCTTCCACTGCTAGAAAAATAAGTCTACTTTAGCCCATAGTTGCATTTCCCCCTTATGTTTGCTCATTCGTCAATATTGAGGATTTGGGGATGTGATTCCCACTCTATTTCTGATGAAGAGAGGGCTTAGATCCCATGAGGCATATGGATG
This sequence comes from Cabassous unicinctus, assembly GCA_029593785.1. Taxonomy (NCBI): domain Eukaryota; kingdom Metazoa; phylum Chordata; class Mammalia; order Cingulata; family Chlamyphoridae; genus Cabassous; species Cabassous unicinctus. The sequence continues at coordinate 3,035 of JAQZBX010092831.1, forward strand.
GAACTGTCTTGCTTCAGTTGTGAATACTCTGTTTTTGGGATGGGCGTTGCCCTTCATCATCCTTTTGTTTGTTGTCCTGGGCAAGTCTAATGAACTGGAGAGTAGGTGTTGCAGCTCTGCTGAAATTCAAGGCTCAACCAGCATATGAACAGACTGAGGTTGTAAGTTTCTAGAACATATATTTAACAAGTATAGTGCTAATTGTAGGTTCAAATAAAATGGGCAGAAAAGCCATGTATAGAATCATAAATAAGTCTAACTCTGCTATATTGGGGAACATATATTCTAAAGTAAGTCCCACAGATAGGGTGCCAAATTCCAGAGATTTTCTGCCCTACCTATAGTGTCTAGATATCTCTAGAGCCCTCAGGAGCTTCGCTGTTTAAGGCACTGTTTGCTGTGGCAATCAATGAGATCCTGCTGAGACTTGCATAAGTATAACCTCGGGAATGACCTGTGGACTCACTTTGAAGTCTCTTGGACATAAAAACTCATTTGTATTTAATATTTTCCCCTTTTGGTAAAGGTCTTCTCACAAATGCATCACTCGTCAGTGCTTGGTAGTAATCCCAGGGAGGCTCATCCCTGGGAGTTATGTCCCACACTGAGGGGAAGGTAGTGCATTTAAATACTGAGTTTGGTTTAGAGAGAGGCCACATTTGAGCAACAAGGAGGCTTTCAGGAGGTAACTCTTAGGCAATATATAATACTAGGCTAAGTTTCAATTTCACAAGCAATGGTTCATACGTACAACAATCAATATTAAGGGCCTGGCATAATGCTCTGTCCTCCTTTGCTAGGCACCATCCATGTACTCAGAGGATTTTTACTGCTCTATTAGAGAATGTAGCAGGACTTCCCAGGATGGGAATTCAATATTCTTTTGGTTATTGTATGGGTCTCCACCACCAAGACAATGCCCCATGATCAATTGAACATATTCATATTCCATAAAGGCTTGCCCTAGGTGCATCCTATTCCACATATCCCCCCATCTCTGAAACCCAGCACCAGTAACCTTCCTGTACCATATTTGCCAAAAGAACATTCTCACTATTGTAGTTTCCACCACAGACTTGCAGTTCCCCAGAGATCACTTGCTCCTTCCTCTAATCTTCTCCTCAGTTCCATGGATAGTCCAACTCCAATCCCCCCACATTACTCCCCTTCACATTTCTGCACCATTGAATGCAATCACATCACTGCAGCACTATCATCCCCATCTACTGCCCAACCATCCCCTTCTGTCTTATCATAGATTTTGCCCATATTGAACATCAGCTCACCACCCTCTATGCCCTTTCTGTCTCCTGATAACCTATATGCCAGACTGTAGCTCTGTGAATCTGCTCAGCTTGCTTAAGTCATATCAGTGAGATCATGTAATGATTGTCCTTCGGTGATTGGCTTACTTCATTCAACATAGGTCTTCAAGATTTATTCATGTTGCTTGTGTTAATACTGCATTCTTTCTTACAGTTGTGAAGCTATCTGGTCTTGGGCTCTTCTTACTTGGGAGGTTTTTGATGACTAATTCAACCTCATTACTTTTGATTGGTCTGCTGAGTTCATCAATTTTTTCTTTTGTCAATGTAGGCTGCTTGTGTGTTCTAGAAATGTGTCCATTTCTACTAAATTATCTATCTTGTTGGCATATAATTTTTCAAAATATCCTCTGATGATACTCTTCATTTCTGTGGAATCAATGGTGATATTCCCTCCTTTGTTTTTTTTTATTTTATGTATTCCCATCTTCTCTCTTTTTTTCTTTGTTAATCTAGCTAAGAGTTTGTCCATTTTATTAATCTTCTCAAAGAACCAGCTTTTGGTTTTCTTAATTTTTCTAGTGGTTTTTTTTTCTCAATTTCTTTTAGCTGTGCTCTAATCTTTGTTATTTCCTTCTTTCTCCTTGCTTTGGGATTAGTTTGTTGTTCTTTTTCTAATTCCTCCAGGTGTTTAGTTAGGTATTTGGTTTTAATGGTTTCTTCTTTTTTTTAATTTAAGCATTTATGGCTATAAATTTCCCTCTGAGCACTGCTTTTGCTGCAGAGTTCAGAAATTAACTGTCACATTTATGGCCAACTGAATTTTTAAAAATATTTTTTTATATTACAGAAGTTGTGAACATACCAAACAATCATGCACATGTGTAGAATTCCCATTCAACAACTCATCACCAGCATACCACACTGTTTTGGAATATTTGTTACAGATTATGAAATAATATCATCAAACTATTACCACTAATTTTTGTCCATAGCACACATTATGGCCAACTGAATTTTGACAAGGTGGCAAAGACCACTCAATTGTCTCTTCAAAAAATGATTCTGGAAAAACTGGATCGTCATTTGCAAAAAATGGAGGACAGTTACCTCACACCATATACAAAAATCAACTCAAATGTATCAAAGATCTAAATGTAAGAGCTAGAATTATCAAACTCCTAGAAGAAAATATAAGGAAGCACCTTCAGGACCTGTATTAGACAATAGTTTCTTAGACTTTACACCCAAAGCACAAGCAAATGTGAGAGTTTGAAGTTTTCTGTGGATCCCAGAAAAGATCATGATCTTTGAGCTTAGCCATTCTGGTGGGTGTGGGACCCTTTGATTGGACTGGATTTAGTTGAGGGGAATTGATTGGATTACTTCAGTGAGCCATGACTCAGGGTGGGTCTTGTTCCTCTTGTTTCTGTCCTTTATAAAGGAAGAACTGATAGCAGAGACACACAGAAAAAGCTGTAGATATGAAGATAAGGAACACAGGAGCTCAGAGAGGAACCCAGGAGAAAGGAAGACACAGACAGAGAAGCCATATGCTGAAACAATGAGACCCAGAAGAGAAGCATATGCCTCTATATGCTTTGCCATGTGGAAGGAGTCCAGGATTATCTGCAACCAAACTTCTGTGAGACAGCATCTCTGATGATGCCCTGATTTGGACATTTTCACATCCTCAGAATTGTAAACTTTTAACCTAATAAATTCCCATTATAAAAACCAACCCATTTCTGGTATGTTGCTTCCAGCAGCTTTTAGCAAACTAAAGAAGCAACAAAAGAAACACACACACACACACACACATATATATATATATACATACATATATATATATATATAAATGGGGCCTTATCAAATAAAAGACATTTGTTCCTCAAATGACTTTATCATGAAAATAAAAAGACAACCTACACAATAGGAGAAAATATTTGGAAAGTATATTTCCGATAAAAGATCAATATCTAGAATATATGAACAAATCCTTAAACTTCACAACAAAAAGACAACTCAATTAAAAAATGGGCAAAAGACTTAACAGACATCTCTCTAAAGAAGAAATACAAATGGACAGAAGGCACATGAAAATATGCTCAACATAATTAGCCATCTGGAAGTGCAAATCGAAACCTCAATTAGGCACCATTTCACAACCATTAGAATTGTTATTAAAAAAAAGGAAAAAAATGTTGGAGAGGATGCAGAGAAATATAAAATGGTGCAGCTGCTATTTAAGACATTATGGTGCTTCCTCAGAAAGCTAAATATAGCACTACCATGTGACCCAGAATCCACTACTAGGAATATACCCAAAAGAATGTAAAGCAGGGGTTCAAACAGATATTTGCACACCAATGTTCAAAGCAGCATTATTCACACCTTCCAATAGATGGAAGCATCCCAAGAGTCCCTAAACTGATGAATGGGTAAACAAAATGTGGTGTGTATATATATATATATATATATATAATTCAGCTGTAACAAGGAATGAAGTCTTGATACATGCAACAACATGGGTGAACCTTGAAGATATCATGCTGAGTAAAATAAGCCAGACACAAAACGACAAATATTGTATGATTTCACTGATTTGAAACAATTAGAATAAGCAAACTCACAGAATCAGAATCCAGAATACAGGTTATAAGGGGATGGGGTTGGGATAGTGAATGGAAAGTTAAGGATTAAAATGAACAAGATTCCAATATGGAATAACGGAAATATTTGGTAAAGGATGAGTCATGATGGTAGCACAACATTGTGAATGCAATTAACAGGACTGAAACATATGTCTGAATATGACTAAAAGGGGGAAATGTTAAGTTGTATGTATGTTAAGAGAATAAAAATTTTTTAAAAGTCCATGGAACTATGCAAATAGTGAACCCTAATACAAACCAAGGACTTTAATTAATAGTGCAATTATAAAATTGTGCTATCATAAATTGTAACAAATGTCCCACTCTAATGCAAGGTATATGGGAATGTTATATTTCACTCATAAGGTTCTATAAACCAACAATTTCTCTAATAAAGAAGTAAAAAAAAGTGAAAACAAACAAGTAAAAGAACACATAAGTTTAAAATTTAATGCCATATTACCTTAACCGTGTTTCACTAAAAATTAGATCTGGAATGACCTGAAGCAGAATTATCTGTGGTGCTTTTTAAAAATGCAGATTTCTGAAGGAAACATCATCTCTAGGATCAGGGTCTAGTCAATGCTTTCCAAACTGTTCCCCTTAATGATTCTGATGTGCATTGAAGTTTGAAAATCATTACTTTTATAAGCCACTGCCATGAGCCAGCACTTTGTGGAAATTTTATAATTAAGTGTATTTATTGGAACATATCAAAATATATGGCTATTTTTCTTTAGATATTTATAATAATTAGCAGATAAAAAGTCCTATATTAGGATAACTCTGGCCAGGTTAGGCTAATTAGATAACATTGAAAAATTTGATAGATTATCCTTTCATTGTATTTTTACATATATTTTAATATAAATTCACATTAATGAGAGGGATTTTAATGTTTCATGGACATGTGCCTGACAAGGAGTAAAGACTTTGGGCCAAAGAGTCAATCTACCACATATGCCAAAATTAGGAAACAGAACAAATATTTTTCTTGTAAATAGCCAAAATATTTCCATCACAACTACTGAATTCTGAAATTGTAGTTTAATTGTGCCATAGACAATATGTAAACAAAGTGTCTGACTGTGTTCCAGTAAAACTTTAATTACAAAAGCAGAGGATGGATTGATTTGACCCTAGACCATAGTTTGCTGATCCCTGATTTAAACCATGATCCAAGGAAAACTTTATTGAAGAAGTGCCAGTAAAATTAAATACTAAATCACTATCAATTGAGAAAATAAAGAAAAATCTAGATGGAAACATATCCATGGATAGATAGAATGATCCAAGTATTTTGTATCTACCTTTCTTTTCAACCATAAAGATTATAAATAGTTTTGGACAGATAAATGAATATGAAATATTGCTTCTATGTAACATTTTTGAGGAAATTAATACAAGTTAAGCAACAGCCAACAACATCAGGTAATTAAAGCAAAGGATTAGCAATGAGGATTAATATAAGAGAGGAAAAAATGATGGCTTAAAGGAGGACAGAATAAAGTCTAATTGTTTTAGTGCTTACTATGTAGAAATTAAGCAACCAAAATAAAATAGGAGGAAAGTTAACTTTTCTACAGTAGAAGAATGAGATATCATTTAAAACTGACAAATAAAGGAACAAAATATAAGTTCATAAAAGCACAAAGTTAAACACAAAGAAACCTAATCTTACTGACTAAAGTTGGGTGATGGAGAAGAGGAAGGAGAAAGTTTAAAAAAGGAAAATGATAGATATGATATTAAGAAAGTGGGCATAGAGGATTATATAATGGAAAACTTATAAAGATAAATGTTAAAAGATGCAACAATTTTAAACATTAGGGGAACTAAAATTTTAAAACAGCACAGAAAATATACTCCATTCAAGAAATGTTTAAATATTTACATATAAAACCATAAATCATACCATAAAATTGTACAATAGAATTAAATCTGTGGTAGGCTGGATAATAGTCCATCAAAGATATCCATGTTCAAATACCTGGAATCTGTGAATATGTTACCTTACATGGCCACAGACACTTTGCAAATGTGATTAAGTTAAATGTCTTGGCATGGGGGAAATTATCCTGCATTATCTAGGTGATCCTAACGTTATCACAATGATCCTTATAAAAGGGAAGCAGAAAGGTTAGAATGAAAATTGGCAATGTGGTGATGAAAGTGGAAGTCAGAGAAGATGCTACACTGCTGACTTAGGACATGAAGGAAGAGACACAGGCAAGGAATGTGGATGTCTTCCAGAAACTGGAAAAGGCAAGGAACGGCTTCTCCCTTAGAGTCTCCAGAGGAAATCAATCCCACTGACATCTTTATTTTATATTGAAACGGATTTTGGACCTCTGATCTCCAAAACATGAAAGGTAATGAATTTGCATTGTTTTAAATCCCTAAGTTTGTGGTAAATTGTTACAATCAGCAATAAGAAATCAATACAGTATCCACATATATTCATCATTTAAAAATATAAATCAATTACTTCACTCATTAAAGTAAAAGATTTTCAGTTTATGTTATGACAACAAACCCAGTACTTTGATGCATACATAAAACACACCTAAAATTTTAGTAACTAGGTACAATGAATCCTGTATTTTTTGTACAATTGTTCTGTAAACCCACAACTTCTCTAGTAAAGGAAAGAAAAAAGAAAAAAAAGTATGTTAAGAAAAGTATACCAAACGAATGTAAACAAAAATAAAGCAGATATTCCAAGGGTGGATTGGGTGTAAATACAACAAAATGTGACCATGCATAGATTTTATGATGTTGAATGTTACAACTCATAGTGATAATATAATAATTATATATAAGTAGTAATCATTCTAGTATGCACTGGGTATTTTATTATGGGTTCAGTTTACACTTTCTCATGACTAATGTTTTGAGTACCTTTTCATATGATACTGTTCATTGATTTATCTTGTTTTTGAAATATTTGTTCAATCTGTTGCCTATTTTTAATGGGTTATATGTCTTTCTCTTGTTGGTTTGTAAGAGTTCTTTATACAGTCTGGAAACAGTTTCTTCAATAGACATGTGTGCTGCCAATATTTTCCCCCAGTCTATTGTTTCTCTTTTTGATTTATGTTTGTTGGGGTCTTATCCAAGATATCTTTACCTACCCAGACATGATGAAGATATAGTACTACTTTTTTTTGGTTGGTTTATTCTACATGCCTCATTTTTTTTAGCCTTATGAATGCTATAATGCTTCTAACTGACAGCATTTTACTCAAATATTGAAAATTTAAGAGTCAAATAGTCAATGTTCTTAGGAATGTGGATAAGATTTAATGGCATATACTGATATGCTATTATATACTGATTCTATCTACAACATTATGTTGTTTCACCTGATCTACTTTTCCTTCACCTTTTTCATATCTTTTTCTATTTTAAACTTATTTTATGTTTTAAAATATTTTAAGCCACACAGAACTATTTTTAGTGGGACATATAATTTTAAAAATCATAATATATGAAGTTATAGAAAACAGTTAATCTAAAATATTTTAATGAAATTTATTCTAAAATTAGAGCAAAGCTGCATTTTCAAGTTGAAAAATGTTATATAATATATAGATATGAGCATATAAAGGGCAGTCATGGTATATATTAGTGTATAAAATCAAACAAAGAGGATAAATAATAATATGGTTACAGTGGTTGACTTTGTGGATGGGTGCTGGATGGTTTTAAGATAGAGATGAAATCAGATGTGATTATTATTGTATAACGTTTTTACATACATACAGCATGAACATATAATCTAGTTAAAATTATTTATCTTTAATATTATAAAGGCAAAATATATCAGAAAAAAAATGTTCTTTCAAATACCCCTAATCTTGAAGAAAATGGGTTCTATTGAATTTGCCATCTTGGGATTTTAATCAGGACTTACTAAATGACACTATTTGCTTTTGTACCTCACTATGATCCAGAATGAATTAATAAGATATTATGGACATTTTAAAAATGTACAAATGAAATTGCTTGAAAGCCTCTGGAAAGAATACATATATATTACTCAGCCATTTTTATTACATATAGATAACTTTACATGGAATCAAATGTTACTTTTATTTTCTCAATATGGATCAATAGTGTTACTATGAGTCTTAGTTTGCCAAATGCTTACCAAGCAATATACCAGAAATGTGTTAGTTTTTATAATGAGTATTTGTTAGTTTAAGAGTTTACAGTGTTGAGACTGTGAAAGTGTCCAAATCAAGTCATCATCAGGAGATGCTATCTCAACAGAGGTCAGCTGTGAATTACCAGGCACATGGCATCATCATCTAAAGATACTTTCTCTCAGACATCAGCTGTGGGCTATCAAGCACATGAGAGGGTACAATGCCAGTCTGCTCATATTGTCCCTCTCTTCTGGACCTTATCTTTTCGGCCTCAAGCTGCTCCATGAGCCTAGCCTCTTAGGAGCCTCTTTCCATTCTTTTGTCTCTAATGAGTCCAAGCAGCCTTCTTTCAACATCTTAGTCAATTTTTTCCTGTGTGTCTCTGCTTTCAGTTCTCTGTTTATAAAGGACTCCAGCAAGAGGACCAAATCCACCCTGGGCCACAGCTCACTAAAGCAATCCAATCAAAGTGTCCCACACCCACAGGAATGGCTTAGTTCCAAGAACATGATCTTTTCTGGGATCCTCAAAAAGCTCCAAACTGTGACAGTGAGCAAGGGTATGCAGCCCAATGCAAACAGGAGCCACTTCTATGACTTTGGGATTTTGAGAAAAGAAAGATCTTTATTGCAAGGTCAACTAGCAAGAAAATAGGAGGCAAGGCACAAATTTGTCTCCACAACTTGAGGGCTAAGGGAGCTTTTATGGGTATAGGAAATAAGTGTTAGTGTGATTTGATTGGCTAGGCATAAATTTGCCCATGTATGGTAAGGCATGGTTTTGAAGGAATTTTCCTTGCTGAAGGACCTCTTATATTGAATTTGCTTCCAATGCCTTTCTCAATTTTTCCAGGAATTTAAGGAACACCCAGTCCCCTGAACTTACACAGTGAAGGGGCACGTCCATGGGAAGTATAAGGCAACTGGAAGCACATTCGTCAATAGCAGACAAGGTAGCACTCAAAGATTGCACATATTTTACAGTTTCTAGCTCCTTTACAATATGACTGTTTCGAAGATCAAATAAAACTTAGCCTTAAGGAAATGTCTCCCATGTAATGTTTCTTACGGCCTTAATTGAAGCTTGTTTCTAGTGGCTACTCTTACCCTAAGCAATGCAATTGGCAAT
>JAQZBX010092832.1:0-12226 GCA_029593785.1 Cabassous unicinctus
AGGAATTTATTAACTCATGTTTTCAGAGGCTAGAAGGCTTGCTTCCTCCCATTTTCAGTGTCTTCTGGCTAGCCAGCAATCTTTCAGGATTCCCATCACAGTGCCAAACACATGGAAATGTCTTCACACTTCTCTTCCAGGTAATGTTGACTTCTGGGTTCTCACTGCACCCCATGGCTTTTCTTTCTGTGGCCTTCTCTATGTGACCTCCTATAATAGGATGAAGACCCATACTGATTCAGCTGGACACAATTTAACTGAAATAGCCTAAAAAATGTCCTTATTTACAATGGGTTCAAACACAAAGGAATAGATTAAGATTAAGAACGTGAGTTTCTGAAGCACATAATACTACGCTACCTCAATATTGTTTGTTTGACATTTGTTCCATCTCCTTTTTGCCCTATTTTTTCCTAAGGAATTAATAAAACATATCTTACTTCATTATTTTTCTACTCCAATAACCATTTAGTCATAAACCATTTATCTCATGTCAATTATTATTTAAAATTTCAATATTTGTTGTCCAACTATTACGGTTTGCCTTAACTTATTATTTTCACAATGTCCAGAATGACATATTCAAACTCTGCAGTGCATGTCATTCCTTGATACATCCAGTGATTTCATCTGGTATGGTTTTCCTTTAACCTCCAGAACTTCTGTTAACATTTCTCATACCATAGGGCTGATGGCATTGCATTTTTCTCTGATTTTGTTCATTTGAAAATATATTCATTTGTTCATAAGTTTCAATATCTTCATAAGGTACCTATTATTTTGACTTTTGTCCTTGATTCCTATGACTATTTTTGAGCTACATTAAAATAAAAATATTGTTTTCTTTTGTATCTGACTGCATTTGCTCACCCTTTGTCTATTATATTATTTCATTTGTTGTATTACTGTTATTTATCATTACTGGAATTATTTACCTATATGAATATGTCATTTATTGTTTAACCATTCTCCTAATAATGAATATTTTGGCTCTCTCTATTAGAAAAATAAATCTATAAAATGTCTGTACTTGTCTTTTTTGCTTGACATATATATCCATTTCTCTTGTGTGTATAGACTATAAAAGTCAGGGCCATAAATAAGATGTATATTTTGTTAGAGGATGAACTAAAAAGTTGTTTTGAAAGTGGTGGCTCCATTTCACACTCCACATGTCCATGTATAAGAATCCCACATCCTCCATATACATGTGAAAACATGTACACAGATTCCTTAGAACTGTATCAAATCCAGGTGTGTAATAGTGTCATCCATTGGTTTTAATCTTCATGTCCAAGGTAATTATTCATGTTGAAGACCTTTTCATAAGCTTCTCAATCAATTATCTATTTTCTTTGTGTAATGCTTCTTCAATTCTTTTGTGTGTTTTGCTATCAGTGTTGTCATAGGAGTTATCATATACTGGATAAGAATCAGTTGTCAGATATATTGTTATTAATGGCTTCTAAATCAATCTATGACCTCATTTTTGTCTCTATTAACATGTCAATGAAAAGAAATTCACAATTTTAATCAAGTACAAATTCATTCGTTTTTACCATAGGGTTAGAGCCTTTATAATCATGATTCATAAATGCTTGCCTATTGTAAAGCACGAAAACCCTCTCTTATGTAGGATTTCTAGAAGACTTCTTTGCTTTCTATTTATTTGATTATTTGTTATATTACCTTTATCAATAAGCAGAAACATTTTCCAATCTTAATTTTTAAGAATTTGAAAATATGTAAATTGTTTTCAATATAGGTAGCAATTTTATCCAGTAACTTTTATTGAAAGTGACATTCTTTTGCCCCTTAAATTGACTTGCCTTGTTGTAAGTAAGGGCAATGAATAAATGTGGGTCTATGTATGCATTCTCTATTCTCTCCCATTGTTGTATTTATCAATCTTTTCATCAATGCCAGATGGCTTAATTATTATTGTGCTATAGAAAAGATGAATTCTGTCAATGTAAAATATCCAAATTTATTATTCTTCAAAATTCTCATAGATTTTTTGATAATTTGTTTTCCTACATAAATTTTAAGAATAGGCATATTTTAGAAGTTATAAATACACAGAAAGCTACTGGTATTTTTATTAATCTATCATTGGATTGATTAGATTGGTGAAATTAATATCTTAAAAATGCAGAATTTTCTTACATATGAATGAGATCTTTCTCTCCTTGCTTAAGTCTTATTTAATTTTTCACCATGATATATTCTAGTTCTCATGAATAAAATGTGTACAGTTATCATTAAATTCAATTTTTACATATTTGATAAGATTTGATGTTACTTTTAGTAATATTTTTATTTTTACTATTTGTTGAAGGTAGTATATAAAAACACAATTAGTTTCAAAGATTTATGTCACTGAAATGAGAAAATTTAAAGAATTCCAAGGGCCTGTCCTGGCCCAGAAAAATTAAGAAAAATGAAAAAGAAATCTATCAACATCAACTTTGTCAGAACTCTGAAATATAGTCACTGTTTACAGCAATGAAACTAAGATTGAACCAAACAAGGCAATTTGAACTATGGCAGGAGAATTTATTTTTACAATTTAGCTTAGATAACCACACCACCCTTCCAAGAAAAACTTGGTCTTGAGGATGGTAGACCACATTCATTGTGTTTTCATCTGTTGTGGAAGGGAGAAGAGAAGACCTTGAATGCAAGAATTCATGGTAATCTCTGTTGGCCTGTCTTTGATATTGCTAAAGAACTGATGCAGATTGCTTGCTTTTGTGCCACCTGAGATTTCTCTCAGTGCAAAAAGTGACTGTGCATATGACATTTCTTAAGATGATTGAAAGGCTAGTTAACAAATTTTGTAACCTGAGGGGGAAAATAAAATTGTCACATATAATTGTCTTCTTGAAAGATATCTGGGAAGAAATGTGGGGAGATAGTTACTCTGGTGAATAAGGGCTCTGGAAAACATCAGATGCATGACAGAGGATTTAAAAAGACACAGGCATTTTCCAGGTGGACACATGCTCAGAAAATACATGAGAATACCCTATACCCTATGCTTTCACTTCTGGCCAATGTATACACTCAAACTCACAACAAGTAAAGACTAATGCAATGTTATAAAGTACTTAGCTAAGAATTGCAGAACTGCCCCAACCTAGAGCTAATGTGAATATATCAAGAGGGATTTCTCTTTCTTCTTCTTTTCTGTTCCCCATGGCTCCAGGTATTTAAAGGAATTTTGTCATGGTACTAGCTGGCCACAAGCTAAAGAAGCAGAGATATCAAAGTCCTCACACACACAAAAATGTACTGTACAACAAAAAACAGTGAATCCTAAAATAAACTATGGACTATAATTAATGGTATAAATTTATTAATATTGTTTCATCCATTATATCAAATGTACATCACTAATACAACATGTTAATAATAGGGAACATTGTGTTCATGAAGATGGTATAGGGGATTTCTGCATTTTCTGAATTATTTTTCTGTGACTCTTCAAGGTCTTTCAAAAACCTTAATGGACAAGTGATATCACGAAGATGTACTGTAAGATTTACTATTGAACATCTCACCTTAGAAACAGTGAAGAAAAAGAATAATAATTTTTTGCAAAACAATGGAATATAATCAAGCTTAGAGAACAACTCAAATTTTGATATAGGGAAAAAAATTTAAAATTGGTTAGAAAATCTGAGGAAGAATTCATCCTTCTCTGTCACTCTATCAACCCCAAATCTGCATGGCAATTTGTATGATTCAAGGCAGTGGTTTGGTGGCACAAGTGCATTCAAATTCAGTTCTATGGGCCCTGATTAAACCATGGTGTCAGCTTGGGGACCTGCACATCCCATATGGGTTTCTGAAGCCAAAGTGACTTATGCAGGTTGCTTTGTTTTCTGCACACATGCCAGTTAGGATTTCTCAGGCCTGAATAGTGATTCACTTATATGAAATATTGGGTGACTTTTTAACCAACTTCAACTGCCTCCATGGAAGAGTGACACAAGGTGTAGGTCTGTGATCCTGTTCTTAGAAGTTACTGGGGGCATAAAAGCAATGAATTAAGGAGGCCTGAGCCAGTGAGTAGACATAGTGCTGAAAGCTTGAGTGAAAATGCAATCTAGAGTGCATTGAGTATATCTGATCTGACTGCAGCACCCACGGGGAATAAAATGAACTCTAATTTAAACAAACAAACAAAAAAAGGCAGCTTATAGACCACAGAGAAGAAACTGTTGAAATGAAATTCTTTCCTGAATGGGAAACAGCCACACTTACTGGGAAATTATTGAAGACTATTATGCATGCCTAGGAAAGCTGTACAAGCTAGGATAAGTTTTGGATAAGAAACTCGACACAGAATCAATCTACAATAAAACTTTAGGTAAGAGTGAATTCATCTGTAATTGTAACAAGTGTACCACACTAATGAAAGATGTTGTTAATGGAGGAAAGCATGGGAGGGGGCAAGGTGGGACATATGGGAATCCCTTGTATTTTTTATGAAACATTTACATAAACTAAAGCTTCTTTAAAAAAATTTAAAAGAATGAATACCTGACATCGAGAATTAGCAATTCAAAAGAATTCAATAACTTCAAACAATTCACAAGAAATATAAATAAATAGGAAGAGATGGTCATTCAAATTAACAAAATAAAATGACAGAGGAAGTTTAGACTTGGAACAACAAATCACTGATACTAAATCTTCTCTGCTATATAAGTTCAATGAACTGAAAGAAAAAATGGATGAAGAACTAAAGGAAATCAAGAAGGTGATTTTCAACAGAAAGAGGAATGATAGAAATTTTAAAAGTGAACTTTACTGTGTTAAGAACTGTAACAGATTGTGAAAATACACTAGCTTCAAGAGCAGGATTGAACAGGTATCAGAAAAACTCACCGAACAAGGAGAAAGATGATTGAAACCATTCAGTCTGAAGAACAGAAAGAAAGAAGAATTTAGAAAGTGGAGAGAATCCAAGGGGCCTGTGGAACATTCAAAGTACCAATGTACACATTGTGGGAATCCCAAAAAGAGAAGAGAAAGAGAAAGTGGACAAATGGGTATTTGAAGAAATAATGGATAAAACTCCACACAGTTAACCAAAGATATGAATATTCATATCCAAGAAGCTCAGTGAACTCCAAACATGAAAAATTCTATTTGATCTACTCCAAGATATATCAAAATAAAAAATTTTAATGCCACTAATAAAAAGAAAATTCTGAAAGCAATGAGAAAGAAGTGGCTTATCACATACAAAGGTACTCAATAAGATTAAATGCTGTTTTCTCATCACAAATCCTGGAGGTGAGAAGGCAGTGGTGTGTCGTATTTAATGTACTGATACAGAAAATTATTGGCCAATAAATCTATATCTGGTAAAACTATCTCTCAAAAATAATGGAGAGTTTCAGATGTTTGCAGATAAACAAAGTTGAGGAAACTCATCACTAGACTTTCCCTAAAATAAACGATTAAGGTAGTTCTTTAGGATGAAAGAAAAGTAGAGCAGATAGTAGCTTTGAGCTGTATGAAGAAATAAATATCTTTCTAATGGTAACTGCAGGGGTATATTCAAATTGCAGTATTAGTTTATTCACATTATGTAAGCCTATTTTTCTCTACAAGATAAAGAGTGCAATTACTTAAGAAATAAACATATGCCTATTGTATTGCACATGCAAAATGTAAAGAAATAATGTATGACAAGAACAACCTGAAGAACGGGAACAGAGTTATATAGAAACAGAATTTTTTTATGTTATTGAAGGTAAGTTGATATCCTTTTAAATAGTTTATTATAGGTTTAAGATGTTAACTATAAACCTGATGACAACCACTATTAAAGTATCTAAAATAAAAAATTAAATGAGAAGGGTATCAATCTGCTTCACTATAAATGATTATATACAAAAAAAGGTACAATGGAGAAATGAGAGACAAAAAAAGAATACATACAACCAACAATGGGCAAATGGCAAAGTAAGTTTGCCTAATCATAATTACTTTGATGTAAATGAATTTAACTCTCCATTCAAAAGACAAGGATTGACAGAAGGGATACATAAGCATTATCCAACTATATATTTTTTTAGAAGAAACTCACCTTAGGTGTAAATATACAAATGGGTCAACAATGAAAGGATGGAAAAATCTATTCCATGCAATTGCAATAAATAGAGAAATTGGGTGGATATATTAATATCAGACAAAATAAATTTTAAGACAAAAGCTATTATAATGCAAAGAAGGACTATATATATATATGTATATATATATATATATATATACACAATTTTTTAAAATTTATTTTCTACATTTAATAATTGAAAATATATATAAAATTTAAAAATAAAAAGAAAACACAGTTGAATAAAAGCATACATTTTTCAATTAAATGTACAGGATGCATTACGTTTTTTTTTTAATCATACAATATATTTCATAATATATTTGGTTGATAATAATGCAATCATATAGTATTTGTCCTTTTATGTCTGGCTTACTTCACTCAACATAATGTCCTCCAGGTTCATCCGTGTTGTCATATGCTTTATGACTTCATTTCTTCTTACAGCTGTATAATATTCCATCGTGGGAACACATTACAGTTTGTTTACCACTCATCAGTTGATGGAAACCTGGGTTGTTTCCAACATTTGGCAATCATGAATAATGTCGCTATGAATACCAGTGTACAGATTTCTGTTCGTGTCAAAGCTCTCAGTTCTTCTGGGTTTATACCCAGTAGTTGTATTGCAGGGTCATGTGACAAATCTATTTTCAGCTTCTTTCGGAATTGCCAAAGAGTCCTTTACAGTGGCTGTACTATCCTGCATTCCCACCAATAGTGAATAAGTGTTTCTATCTCTCTATATTCTCACCAACACTTGTAGCTCTCTGTCTTTTTAATAGTGATCATTCTGATAGGTTTGAAATGATATCTTATTGTAGTTTTGATTGGTATTTCCCTAATCATTAATGATAATTTGCATTTTATTATGTTTTTTTTTCCATTTGTATTTCTTCTTTGGAGAAGTGTCTATTCTAGTCTTTTGCCCATTTTTAAATTGGGTCATTTGTCTTTTTATTATTGAATAGTAGCATCTTTTAAAATATCCTGGATATTAAACTCTTATCTGACATGGGATTTCCAAATATTTTCTCCCATTGAGTCAGCTGCCTTTTCACCTTTTGACAAAGTCCTGAGAGGTGCAAAAGTGTTTAATTTTGAGGAGGTCCAATTTATCTATTTTTTCTTTTGTTTCACATGCTTTGGGTGTAAGGGTCAAGAGACCACCACCTACTACCAGGTCTTTAAGATGTTTCCCCACATTTTGTTCTAGTAGTTTTATGGTCCTAATTTTTATATTTAGGTCCTTGACCCATTTTGAGTTGATTCTTGCATAGGGAGTGAGATATGGGTCTACTTTATTAATTTTGTTATAGATATCTTGCTCTCCCAGCACTGTTTATTGAAAAGACTCTTTTGTTCTGTTAAAATGGACTTGGTAGATTTGTCAAAAACCAGTTGACCATATAGGTAAGGGCTTATTTCTGGATTCTCAATTCTATTCCACTGATGGATGTGTCTATCTTTATGCCAGTACCATGCTGTTTTGACCACTGTGGCTTTACAATATGTTTCAAGGTCAGGCTGTGAAATTCCCCTCACATTGCCCTTCGTTTTAGAATGCTTTTGACTATTTGGGTACATTTCTCTTTCCACATGTATTGGTAATTGCCTTTTCTATTTCTGTAAAGTAGGCTGTTGGAATTTTGATTGGTTTTGCATTGAAGCTATAAATCAGTTTGGGAAAGACTGTCATCTTCATGATATTTGTCCTTCCAACCTATGAACATGGTATGTATTTCCATTTGTTAAGGTCTTTTTAAAATTTCATTTAGCATTGTTTTATAGTTTTCTGCATATAGGTCTTGTACTTCTTTGGTTAAATTAATTCCTAGGTATTTGAGTATTTTCGTTGCTATTGCAAATGGAATTTTCCCCTGATTTCTTCCTCAGATTGTTCAGTACTAGTGTCCAAAACCTTACTGAATTTTGTGTGTTGATCTTGTATACTGACACCTCGCTAAACTCATTTATTAGCTCAAGTAACTTTGTCATGGTAACTTCAGAATTTTCTAAATACAGGTCATGTCATCTGCAAACAGTGGGAGTTTTGCTTCCTCTTTTCCTATTTGGATGCCTTTTTTTTCTTGTCTAATTACCCTAGCTATTACTTCTAGTTCAATATTGAATAACAATCATGACAGTGGGCATCCTTGTCTTGTTCGGGATCTTAGAGGGAAAGCTTTCAACCTTCCCCCATTGAGTGTGATGTTGTTTGTGGATTTTTCATATATGCCTTTAATCATATTGAGGAATTTTCCTTCTATTCTTATCTTTTGAAGTGTTTTTTATTAAAAAAGGGTGCTGGATTTTGTCAAATGCCTTTTCTGTGTCAATTAAGATGATGATGTATTTTTTTTCCTTCAATTTGTTAATGTGGTGTATTATGTTGATTGATTTTCTTATGTTGAACCAGTTTTGCATACCAGCAATAAATTCCACTTGGAAGTGATGCATAAATCTTTTGATATGCTGTTGGATACTATTTGCAAGTATTTTTTTGAGAATTTTTGCATGTATTTTCATTAGATAGATTGTTCTGTAATTTTGCATTCTTGTAGTCTCTTTCTCTGGTTTTGGTACTAGGATGATGTTGGCTTCATAAAATGTGTTGGGTAATTTTCCCTTCCCCTCATTTTTTTAAAGAAGAGTTTAAACAGGATTAGAGTTAATTCTTTTTGAAATGCTTGTTAGAATTCACCTGTGAAGCCATCTGGTTTTGTTGCTGAGAGATTTTTGATGACGGATTCAATCTCTTTAAATATGATTTGGGTTTTAAGTTCTTGTAGCATCAGAGTAGGTTGTTTGTGCATTTCTAGGAATTTTTCCATTTCACATAGGTTGTCTAGTTTGTTGGCATACTATTTCTCATAAAACTCTCTTACGATATTTGTATTTCTGTGGGATCATTTGTAAATTTCCCCTTTCATTTCTGATTGTATTTATTTGCATCCTCTCTTTTTATTTCTTTGTTAGTCTAGCTAGTGGTTTATTAGTTTTATTGGTCTTCTCAAAGAACTAGCTTTCGGTTTTGTTGATTTTCTCTATTGTTTTTTTGTTCTCAATTTCATTTATTTGACCTGTAAACTTTGTTGTTTCATTCCTTCTGCTTGCTTTGGGTTTAGTTTACTGTTCTTTTTCTGGTTTCTCTAGTTGTTCACTTAAATATTTTGAGTTTAGCTCTTTCTTCTTTTTTAGTATAGGCATTTAGGGCTATAAATTTCCTTCTCAAGACTGCCTTTGCTGTATCCCATAAATTTTGATAAGTTCTGTTCTTGTTTTCATTTGTCTCAATATATTTAATGATTTCACTTGCAATTTCTTCTTTGACCAACTTAGTATTTAGGAGTGTGCAGTTCAGCCACTTCACATGTGCAATTTTACTGTTTTCTTGTCTATTATTGATTTATAGTCTACTTCCTTTATGATCTGAAAAGTGCTTTGTATAATTTCAATCTTTTTCTATTTATTGAGAGCTGTATTGTGCCCTGACATGTGGTCTATCCTGGAGAAATACCAATGGGCACTTGAGAACAATGTATAAACCACTGAGTTTGGATGCAGTGTTCTGTATATGTCTGTTAGCTCTAAATCATTTATTATATTGCTCAAGTTCTCCATTTCTTTGTTGAACTTCTGTCTAGTTGTACTATCTAATGATGTGAATGGAGTGTTGAAGTCTCCAAAAATTATTTTAGAGATGTCTATTTCTACCTTCAGTTTTGTATTTTGGGGCACCCTGGTTATGTACATAGATATTTATGACTGTTATATCTTCCCAGTAGATTGTCCCTTTTATTAGTATATGATGGCCATCTGTATCTCTTATAACTTTTTGCATTTAAAGTCTGTTTTGTCTGATATTAGTATAGCTGCCACTGCTCTGTTTTGTTTACTATTTACATGGTGTATCTTTTTCCAACCTTTCACTTTCAGGCAGTTTGAATCCCTGGGTCTAAGGAGAGTTTCTTGTAAGAAGTATTTGTAGGTCTCATATTATTTTTTGTCCATTCTGTGAGCCTTTATCTTTTGTCTGGGGAGTTTAATCTATTCACATTCAATGATATTACTGTAAATGCATTATTTACTTCCACCATTTTTTGGTTTTCATATGTCATATCATATTTTTGTGTGTCTTTTCACTCCTTTGGTTATCCTTTCTCTATTCTTTTGTCTATACTCTACTCCATGCCTCTCTTTCCTGTCTTTTTATTTCAGATTCTAAGACTTCTTTTAATATTTCCTGCAAAGATGAATTATTTTTTGCAAGCTCTCTTAGTTTCTGCTTGTTTGTGAATATTTTATATTCATCTTCTTATTGAAGGACCATTTTGCTGAATAAAGAATTCTTGGCTGGCAGGTTTTCTCCTTCAGTATCCTAATTGTATTGTACAACTGTTTTCTCACCTCTATGGTTTCTGAAGAGAAATCTGCTTTAAGTCTTACTTGGTGTTCCTTTTATCATTTAAAAGATATAGGATGACATAAAATTTTCATTTTTAAATGTGGAAAAATATATTAGCCTTTTACCTCTCCTTTCTCTGTCAAAGACAAGAAAACCCTTATAACATTAGCTATTAGTTTTCTTATCCATTCCATTAAATAGCTGTACAAAATGATCATCAACTTTCCTTGAAATTCATAATGAAAATTCTTCTTAGACTCTTGGTCCCTTAGCCACAAATGTATATGTCACACACATGCACACACACACACATTGATAAATCACATGCAATTATATGCATATGGCACAAAATATCCTAATTACCTTTCTGTCTTTTATTCTTTCCTAAAACAGGACACACACACCATTAAGGGAATAGTTTAGATTTTTAAACTGCTTTATGAATGTTTTTTTTTTCAAATTTTTTTTAAATTAAAGAAGTGGTAAGTTTATGGAAATGTTAAGCATAAAATAAAGAGTTCCTGTATACCACCCTATTATTACCATCTTGTATTAGTGTGGTACATTTGTTGTAATTGCTGAAATAACACTTTTATAATTGTACTATTATTTACCATCCATGGTTTGCCTTAGAGTACACTGTCTGTGCTGTATAGTCACAAAGATTTTTAAAAGTTTCATTCTAGTACATATCCCCAACTCCATATTTTCCCATTTAACCACATTCAAATATATATTTGCATAGTCAATTATGTTTACAATGTTGTGCTACCATTACCATCATCCATTACCAAATCCTTTCCATAATCCCAAACAGGATTTGTACAATTTAAGCAAGTACTCTAAATTCCTAATGCCCAACCCATTCCCTGTAAATTATACTCTAATTTCTGACTCTATATATTTGCTTATACTAATTATTTCATGTCATTGAGATTGTATAATATTTGTTCTTTTGTGTCTGAATTTCTTCACTCAGCCTGATTTCTTCAAGGTTCATCCATGTTGTCACATTTATTAGAACTTCATTTCTTTTTATGGCTGAATAATATTTCCATATATATTCCAGTATATACCATATTTTGTTTCTCTGTTCATTGGTTGATGTGGGTTGCTTCCATGTTTTGACAATTGTGAATAATGCCACTATGAGCATTTGTATGCAAATATCTGTTCGAGTTCTTCCTTTCACCACCTTTGGGTGTCTACAAAAAATTGATATTTCTGGGTCATATTTTATTTATATATGAAACTTTCCAAAGGAACTGCCAAATTTTCTTCCAAAGCAACTTAACCATTTTACACCCACCAACAATGAATTTGTGTTCCTATTTCTCCACACTGGTAATTTTCCTCCTATTATTATTTTTAAATAGTAACCATCCTAGTGGATGTGAGATTGTATCTCATTTATTTTTATTTGCAATTCCCTAATGGCCAATTATGTTGTATTAGTTTCATGGCTAAGAAACAAAATGCAAAGCATTAGCTTAAACAATGAGAATTTGTTGGTTCAGTGTTTTGAAGCTAGGACAAGTAAAAAACGCAGGTGTCACCAAGGTTATGTTTCTCTAAGAAAACTGGTGCAGAACTGGGTGGGAAAGAGTGTGGTCTGTGATGTGAACTGTAGTCTGTGCTCGGTGGCAAGGCCCCAGGATGTGTATATCCATTGCGGGTGTAGTACAACA
>JAQZBX010092833.1:0-12225 GCA_029593785.1 Cabassous unicinctus
TGTGTCCATTTGCTGGGCAATGCTCTGTGTCTGTTTCCTGCCCTCTCCTCTCATCCTTCTCCTCCTGTCTTCACCGGGATATGATCCTGGGAAACTCCAATGTGGGAGACAGGTGTTCTACTACCTGCGCCACCTCAGTTTCTGGTTTTTCGGCGCGTCTCGTCTTGGCTCTCCCTTGTGTCACTCTCCTGTTACGTCATCATCGGGGGCCTGGCACGCCCACACGCGGGGCCTCGGGCCTTACCCATTCGCCGGGTCTGACAGCGCTTCCTTGCGCAGGGCCTGGCAGTGCGTCCGCGCACCTTCTATATTTTTCTTTTATTTTACCAGGAGGTCCCGGGGATCGAACCCAGGTCCCTTTATATGGGAGACGGACACCCAACCATTTGAGCCACATCCACCCCTGCATGTGATTTTGTTCTAACAAGAAGCAATGCTTGACCAAAGTTTGCAACCCCCCCTGCGCTTGCCTGATGTGTGGATGATGTACTGCGGTGGGTGGCAGGTTAAGGGACAGCAGTATTTGCTGGTGAGGCCAGAGACATCAACAAGAAAAAGTGCACAGGAACCCGACAGGAGCATGGACTGGACCGGTGCAGGGACGTGGGTGCCAGGCCCCCTCGCCTCATCGCCTCCCCGCCACCGGCTGAAATGTCTTACAAACTGAACTTGAATGCACACGTGCCTGCTGCCTCCCTCAATGCGGGTGGAAATGTCCACTCCCCTTCTACCAGCATGGCAACGTCCTCACAGTACCATCAGCTGCTGAGTGACTATGGACCATCATCCCTTGACTACACCCAGGGAACTGAGAACAGCCAGGTACCCCAAAGCAAATATGCTGAACTGCTGGTAATATCAAAGAGTTGGGAAAAGAGATCAGACCTACCTATGCAGGAAGCAAGAGTGCAATGGAGAGACTAAAACAAGGCATCATTTACACTAGAGGACTGGTTCTGGGGTGCTTGGCTGAAACAACCTAACACCAGATTCTAGTGCCTTGCTAGCTCTGAAGGTTTTCTGTCTTTTTACAAGATGAGTGATACTGAGCAAAAGTGGGTTCTTTTCTCCCAATGTGTCTTTAATGCCAATTCCTGAGACACTGGGGTTTCAAAGAGAGAAAGAATTTATTTTGTTGCGCAAGCAATGGAGCACAGTGGCCTCATGGCCCAAAACTGCCTCCTTGATTTGCAGAAATTCTAATATTTTCTAACATCAGGATGTTAATGAGTAATTAGCGTGGAGTTTGCACAGGTTATTTCATTAATAAACATTAAAGGGCTGAACAGGATGGGGATGGGTACTAAAGGGGGAGAGTGGGGGAGGTGAGTCACAAAGTTACAATCATTATCAGTGATCAAGGCATCTGGGATACCAAAAACAAAGGTCAGCTTCAAGTTTTTTCCTATGGATATCAAACAGTGGAAGGTGGAGTGGTCACCCTTTCAATAGAAATGGTCGTATACAAAGGTAAGATCCATCTGGAGTAATCATTACGATGGCAGATTTTTAGTCGGAAATGGCCACATACAAGGGGTGAAAATCTAGCCAGTTCCAGTAATTTTTGATATTAATCCTTTTGGCTAATTTAAAAGTATCTATATAATGTTTCAGTAATTAAAATTATTTCTTAACTCTTTTTTTTTTTTTAAGATTTATTTATTTTATTTATTTATCCCCCCCTTGCCGCTTGTGTTGCTGTGTCCATTCGCTGCGTGTCTTCTCTGTGTCTGCTTATCTCCCCCTTGCTGTGAGGTCTTGCCGCATCAGCCCACGGCACCGTGCGAGCCGGCCTGCCCTCACAAGGAGGCGCCGGGAAGCGAACCCGGGGCCTCTCATATGGTAAACGGGTGCGCTATCCATTGCGCCACACCCGCGTCCTGCCGTGAGGTTGCTGCATCAGCCCACCACAACGCTCAGGCTGGCGTGCCCTCACAAGGAGGCCTCGGGAAGCGAACCCGGGCCTCCCATATGGTAAACGGGGGCTCTATCCACTGAGCCACACCCGCTTCCTTATTTCTTAACTCTTAACCTTAGGTTACAACAGTTCATCTCTCCTGTTCAGATAAAACAAGAGTCTTGTTTTAAGGATGTAAACAATTTGTTTTTATTTCTCTCCATTTCCCTCTTATGGTTCACTAGGCTTTGAACCTACTGACTTTAAGATTGAGAAAAGATTTTGCAGTTGATTAGGATTTGTGTTTTTTTTCCTTAAGCACTGATAAAAAAACACATGAAAAAGTTACCTATCTTACATCAAACTGTAGTTTGTCTCCAAGAGATCAGTATCTCACTTTAATCTTTTCTTTTGAATACATTTATATTACCTAAATTGTTCTTTATTCCTTTTCATAAGCTAATTAACTCTAAGGATTCTGTTTTTAGTAAATATTAACAGCATACTTTACTTAGTAGCTGGTCCCCATTTGGAATACAATGTAGATTCTGCTTAATATAACTTCTTTTTTGCATGACTGTTAGTGCTTTGAAGTCAATTAAAAAGCACACAAGCTATAAACACAGAAGAGCAACCTATCACACCTAACAAGGACCCCTGAAAATTTTCATACTGAGACTGTATGTAGATTTCAGTTTTGTGTTTCCTGTTAAGTTGATCAAAATGTCTGGGAAAAATGACTCAAACTGTCTGCATCTTTGTATGAAATAATAAAGCTTATTTTCATTAACCAAAAAAAGAAAAGCAATGCTTGTATGTTTTAATAACCACTGTCAGAAAATAGTTAAGGGAAGCGGATGTGGCTCAATCGATAGGGTTCCTGTTTACCATATGGGAGGCCCCGGGTTCACTTCCCGGGGCATCCTGGTGAAGGCAAGCCAGCCTGCGTGGCGCGGTGAGCTGACGCAGCAAGACGACCCAACAAAGGGAAACAAGCAGACACAGAAAAACGCAAAGCAAATGGGCACAGCGAGCACAAGCAGCAAGGGGGGGATAAATAAGTAAATAAATAATCTTAAAAAAAAAAGAAAATAGTTAAGCTCTATAGTCTTGGAGTTGTATAAAACAGCTTTTGTAAGATGGCTAAGAACTGGGCAGTGAGGATGATGTGAGGTTGTGTGTGTACTACCTGAGGGTAAAGGTTAGGAGAAAACCTAATAAGGCATTTCTGGCTTATCAGTTTTCAGAATATTTGCCCTGAGATGTCAGTATATATCAAGGCCATTTGGAAGACAATGTAGTGAGTTCTGGGAGTGATCTGAACCATCCCCAACCCAGAAAACATCTATGAGAAAAAGACATATGTGATTGTGTGTGTGTATGTGTTTGTGTTTGTCTGCCTGCCTGTCTCCTCATAACATCAAATCAGCCATTTCAGAATTGAACTGCCCCAGGTAGTCAGAGAGTTAAGGTAATCTTCAAAATGAAGAATGGGGTAAAGAAGAATTAATATATATATAAACATTGGACTGTACAACACAGCAAACTCTAATGTAAGAGTTAATAAAAATGTTCTTTCATCATTTGTTGCAAATGTACCACACAAATGCAAGGTGTTAAATGATAAGGTGGTATATGGGAACTTTGTATTTTATTTTATTTTTATTTTTTATTTTTTTTTGAGGTACGGGGGCCCGTGATTATACCCTGGACCTCTTATGTGGGAAGCCGGCACTCAACCACTGAGCCACATTGGCTCCCCTGAGTTTTCTTTTTTTTTTTTTTAAAGAGTTATTTATCCTCCCCCCTTGTTGTTTTGTACTCGCTGTCTGCTGTCTGTCCTTTGCTTGTTGTTTTGCACTCGCTGTCTGCTCTCTGTCCTTTGCTGTGTGTTATTCTTTGTCTGCTTGTCTTCTTTATTAGGCAGCACCAGAAACTGATCCTGGGACCTCCTTCCGGAATGAGAGAGAGGCACTCAATTTCTTGCGCCACCTCGGCTCCCTGGTCTGCTGCAACTCTTACTGTCTCTCCTCTGTGTCTCTTTTTGTTGGGTCAACTTGCTGCGCCAGCACTGCTGCTTGGGCCAGCACTCCTGCGTGGGCCAGCTCTCTGCTTGGGCCAGCTCACCACGCGGGCCAGCTTGCCTTCACCAGGAGGCCCCAGGAATCGATCCCTGGACCTCCTATATGGTAGACGGGAGCCCAGTTGCTTGAGCCACATCCGCTTCCTCTGAGTTGTTTTTTTCGTTTGTTTGCTTGTTGTTTTGTTTTTGTTTTTAGGTGGCACCAGGGACCAAACCCGGGATCTCTCATGTGGGAAGCAGGCTCTCAACAGCTTGAGCCACATCCACTCCTGGAACTTTGTATTTTATGCATGAGTTTTCAGTAAACCTACAACTTCTCTAATTTAAAAAAGATTAATTTACCATCAGAAAAAAATAATGTAAAGAAAACTCTTTATTATACAATACTACTCTGACATGAAAGCAGTGTTAGATAGGAATTGAGCACATTTTTAACTGTCAGAAAATGTTTTGACTGTCAGAAACATTCAAGGAAGAGAGTATGGGTAGAAAAGCCTAGAGCAATAAGTGTTGAATCTTGAGAAGTACCTTTATTTGAGGAAGAAGAATAAAAGAAATGTGAGATATGCAACAGTAAGAGAGAGGTTCCTAAAAATCAAGGAAGCTGCCAAATCCACCAAACATAAATTATAAGGAGCTGAAACCATTTTGCAGGGATTTACAAAAGAGAAAAAAGAGAAAGACCTTTCCTCTGAGGCTGGTTAGTATACGGAATGCGGAAAGATGGCTGGTCAGAATAAAGCCATAACAACTGGGACCCCCTGGTCAGAACATAGCCACCAGACCCTGCCTGGAATCCCCCTGAGGGAAGGCCGCTGCTTGAGAACATAGCTGTAACTGTTACAGCCAAGAAGCCCACCAAGACACTGGTCACAAGGTCCCATTTTAAACTCCCGGGCTCAAGAGAAGCCCTGGATAACTCCCCATTGGTTCCCTGAAAGCTGACAGGTGAGATAGAAAGGCAACCAATTGGGACAGAAAACGGCTGCGGTCCCTTCTTAATATGGTGAAGTGGGAGGAGGAAAGGCCTTAAAAAGACCTAACCCTGGGCCCCACGTGTGCGTCTCACCCTGCAGCATACCCACATCTATGTCTTGGGTGTGTACTATCCCTTTCCTTCTTTCTTAATAAACTCTTTACTCCCTTGCGTACCTTATGGTGTGTTCTTAAATTCCTTTATGTAACATAAGCCAAGAACCTAGAGAACCTAGAGCATTCAGCTAATACCTCCATACTCCATCCCCTCTTTTTTTCCCTAATTTTTAAATTTTTATTTTTAAAGAAGCTTTAGATTACTTAAATGTTACATCAAAAATGTAGGGAATTCCTATATACCTCACCCCCTTCCCTTCCCACACTTTTCCCCATTAACAACATTTTTCATTAGTATGGTACATTTGTTACAATTGATGAACACATATTGAAGCATTGCTACTAACCATGGTCTATAGTTTACATTATGGTTTACACTTTGCATTATACGATTTTATTGGTTTCGACAAAATGTTTAATGGCCTGTATCCGTCATTGCAATGTCATGCAGAACAATTCCAATACCCCCCAAATCCCCCATGTTACACCTATTCCCTCTCCCTCTCCTCAGAACCTTTGGTGACCACTGCCTTTACATGAATGTTACTAGTTCTTCCATTACTAGAGTAATAATGTCTACTTTAGACCATAGTTGCAGTCTCCCCTTAGGTTTGTTCATTCCTCAGTCTTGAGGATTCTGGGATGGTGATGCCCACTCTGCTTCCGCCCAATCCCTTTTAAAGGAGTTTAGCCTTGAAAGACCTGGGAGAAAGGGTGATAGTCATCTAATCCTTCTTAGGGCTGCTTGGCAATGGTCTTTGTTGCATTGCCTTATTGCTCTCAGGCCTGCTGCTATTGTTTTTCCTGTTGCAACTCCTTTGAGGTACAGAGAGGTTCAGAGAGGGAGCTTTCCTGGGGTCAGAGGGAGTGGTCTGTGTTCTGGGATATGTGAAATGATGTGTTTAAAATGAGACATCACCCACCCACTCCCAGTATTTTTATCACGTATATACTTAAGGTCCACATACAACAGTTTGTACTTGTAGGTTTTGGTCATCTTCAGTACATTTAACATTTGCTGGGTTAATAATGAGTCAAGAATTTTGCAGATGCTTCTTATGGGCTGAGCTCAGCACTAGGTGGACAACAAGGGATAATTTTATCATTTTACAGTGTGCATATTGCTGTGCAGGATGTTAAAGAAATATCTCCCAAAATCCTTTACCTTAATTGATACCCAGCTAGAAAAACAAAAATAAAAACACACCAAGTTATATGTACAACTTGGATTCATCCAGTGCACAGAAGTATTTATGTAAATTATATGTGTTTGTGTGTGTGAAGGATATTACAAAAAGCTGATTATTATTTTACAATGAGGAGAGTGAGAGGATTGCTTGCTTGCTTTTGTGATATCAGTACTCTGCCAATATCTCTATTCCAGCTTATAATAAACATTGTAATTATTTTCTATCTTGTCTCATCTATTCATTTTTTTACTCAGAGATTCAGTTAATGCTCTTAGGTATAGGGACATTGAGCTAGGTGCTGGGGTAGAGAAATAAATAGGATAAAGTCCTGCTCTAAAACAGCTCTTTGCCTATAGTGGAAAAGAGGAAATAAAGTTAAAATACAGTATCCAGGGGCGGATGTGGCTCAAATGGTTGGGCGTCCGTCTGCCATATGGAGGGACCTGGGTTCGATCCCCGGGACCTCCCGGTAAAATTAAAAAATACATATAGAAGGCGAATGGGCTGTCAGGCTTTGTGTGCCGGTGAGCCGCCAGGCCCCGGGAGCCATGCAGCAAGATGATGATGTAAAAGGAGAGAGACAAGATGAGATGCTCCGAAAGCTCTGAAAACCAGAGCTAGATGGCTAGAACACCTCTCTCCTACATTGGAGGTCTTCAGGATCGAATCCTGGTGAAGACTGGAGGAGGAGGATGAGAAGAGATGAAACAGACACAGAATTGCCCAGCAAATGGACACAAAATAGCAAATGGGGAAGGGGGGTTTAAAATGGATCAAGTAAATAAATAAATCTTAAAAAAAAAAAAATAATAATAAATACAGTATCTGCTAAAATAAAACGTTTAGCAAAGGCCTGAATTTGTTCCATACACAATTGCTGGATCAGAGAAAGTGTGTACAAGGTGCTAGGAAATACAATAGTAAGTACCAAACCTTTTTTGAAGGGATCAGAGAAGGCTTCCCAGAGGAGGTCACACCCTTGAGTTTTCTTGAAGCATAAGAAAGAGCTTGTCAGGAGAACAAGCAGGGAAAGGGCATTCTGAGCAGGAGAAAAAACATGTGGAAAGAGGGGAATAAAAGTGTAGAATATTATATGGATGGTGAGAAATTGGATTTGGCTGTAATCTAAAGGAAAGCCTGTGATGAGGCTAGAAAGGTATGCAGGGATAAGAAGATGGAAGAATTTTTCTTGACCATAGAGCGAGAGAGAGTGTGTGTGTATGTGTGTGTGAGAGAGAAAAAATATATATATATTTAGGAGGTACTGGGGATTGAACCCGAGACCTCATAGGTGGGAGGCAGGCACTCAACTAATGAGTTGCATCCGCTTCTTATTTGGTTTGTTGAACCTCTCAATTTTTTTCTATTTTATTAAAGTTTGCTTTTATCTTTATTATTTCCTTTATACTTCCTTTAGGTTTACTCTGTTCTTTTTCTAGCATCTTTAGTTGAAGTCTAACCCATTTATTTTTAATCTTTTGAATATCAGTTAGGAGTGTCTTGACAGTATTTTACAGAAACTTGAACTTAGTAGACAATTCAAGTAGTTAATTTTTCTCAAGGAATCTTTTTTTTTTTTTTAAAGATTTATTTATTTATTTATTTATCCCCCCCTTGCTGCTTGTGCTTGCTGTGTCAATTCGCTGTGTGTTCTCTCCGTGTCTGCTTATCTCCCCCTTGCTGTGAGGTCCCGCTGCATCAGCTCATCGCGCCGCGCGGGCCGACCTGCCCTCACAAGGAGGCCCCGGGAAGGGAACCCGGGGCCTCACACATGGTAAACGGGGCCTCTTTCCACTGAGCCACACCCGCTTCCTGCTGTGAGGTCTTGCTGCATCAGCCCACTGCCGCCCCGGGCCGGCCTGCCCTCACAAGGAGGCCCTGGGAAGCGAACCCGGGGCCTCCCGTATGGTAGACAGGAGCTCTATTGATTGAGCCACACCCGCTTCCCATGACTAATTCTTGATGATGTTCTGAACAAAATAAAAAACATTTCCCCCTCATTTTATAAGGTAGTTGCATTCTTGGAAAATTCAGTGTATATTGAAACTATGCAAGATTGCTTGATTTTTTATGTAAAATGGAGTTAAAATCCAAGCTTAGGTGATGATATATATGTTTGTCATTTACAAATGGCAAGACATTTGAATTGTGTACAGAACATGGAACAATGCTTCGTCTTGCAGGATTATTCTGTACCTTGCAGGATGTCTAGCTTCTCTAGCTAGTAACATCCCCCTTCCCCATCGTTGTGATAACCAAAGTACTTTACCCAAAACCTTCCAAAACACCTCTCAAATGAAGAGTTAAAACCTCTTTTGAGAACTGCTTAAAACTATTTTGCCTGATAATACTGCTACACAGCTTACTGTGTATTTATTGAACACTTTCTATGACTTTTTGATGGAAAATCCTGAGCCACTTATTTAATGTTAACCTAATGATTAATTGCTTAACATTAACATAGGTGACAGCTCTTAAGTTTTGTCTTTATCGTTATTTAATTATTTCCTTATTCTTTGTCTTAGCTGGTCAGGTGTTTGTGCTTTTATCTCTGTCTAATAAGCTTCCCGACTGAAGTTAATCAGTTAAGTTCAGCAAGCATTTTTTTTAAATTAGAGAAGTTGAAAAGTCATGCAGAAATTACAAAGTTCCCATATATCTCCTCTAACATACCCAGTTTTCTGTCTTATTAGGGTGGTACCTTTGTTACAACAGATAAAAAAATATTATAATTGTATTATTAATTGTAGTCCATAGTTTACATTAGGGGTCACTATTTGTGTTGTACAGTCCAGTAGTTCTTTTAAAATATATATATTCTTGTCACATACATAAAACCTAAAATTTCCCCTTTTAACCACACTCAAATATATAATTCAGTAGTGTTAGTTACATTCACAATGTTAATCTACTAATACCATCATCTATTACCAAAACTTTTCCATCACCCCTAACAGAATTTCTGTACCAATTAAGCATTAACTCCCCATTCTCTACCCCTTCTCCAGCCTCTGGTAACCTGTATTCTAGTTTCAGACTCTATGAATTTACTTATTCTAATTATTATTTCATATCAGTGAGATCATATAGTATTTGTCCTTTTGTGTCTGGCTTATTTCACTCAATATGATGTCACCAAAGTTCATCCATGTTTTCTTAGGTATCAGAATTTCATTCCTTTTTATGGCTGAATAGTATTCCATTGTATGTATATACCACATTTTGTTTATCCATTCATCTGTTAATGGACACTTGTGTTGCTTCCATCTGGCAAACATTTTTGAACAGTCAACTACTAAATGCTAGGCATTGTGCCAGAGCAGACGTTCTCAACTTAGTTTCATACCCCATTACTAAAGGTAAAGTAAATGTGTTTATTTAATAATTAAAAAGAAATTTCCAACGGAGCAAAATTTTTGTAATCTTTTTAAAAAATTTTATTGAGATACAGCGTTCATACATTTACATACATAAACAGTAAGTAAAAGTTGTGAACTTACAGAGCAAACATGCATATCATCGTGCCAGAGCAAATATTTTAATTTAAAAAAACATATACTAGAACTAAATTATAGTCACCTCTATATTTTTAAAAAATATTTATTTATTTATTTTACTTTTATCAATGTTACCACCCTCCCCAGTTACTGTTTTTGTGTCCATTCGCTGGGCAAGTCTCTGTGTCTGTTTCCTGCCCTCGCTTCTCATCCTTTTCCTCCTGTCTTCACCGGGATTCAATCCTGGGGACCTCCGATATGGGAGAAAGACGCTCTGCCACCTACGCCACCTTAGTTCCTAGTTTTTCTGCGCGTCTCGTCTTGGCTCTGCCCTGTGTCTCTCTCCTGTTACGTCATCATCTTGCTGCGTGGCTCGGCGGGGACTGGCGGCACACCCACGCACATGGCCTGGTGGCACACGCACCTTTTATATTTTTCTTTATTTTACTGGAATGTCCTGGGGATCGAACCCAGGTCCCTCCATATGGCAGACGGACGCCCAACCATTTGAGCCACATCCACCCCCAGTCACCTCTATATTAACTGTCATTCTCATTTGCACCTCAATATGCCTTATTTTTATTATTTATTATTTTTCATCTTTTTACTTTATTACTTTTTATTTACAAACACTCTAAACCCACCAAGCAAAAACTCAGTATGCTTTCTTAAATGGAATAAAAATGGGATATAGTTACAGCCAATAGCTATGGGGTTGTGTATAACCTGTAACTCAGTTTTTCTATTCCAGAGCAACCTACTAATGTCTGTTGATAGTATATAATTATTGCTGTGCTTTCTTTTTTTGATTTTTTTTTTTTTTGAATTTGACAAAGTTTAGATTTTTCCATATGAGAATAAGTCCTACATGTCAGGTTGTGTGTGTAGGGGGGCTGAATTACTCTTGTCCTTGTCCTTAGGCTTCTAAGGGATAGATAGGTAGACTAACAGCATATAATATGCAAGTGCTTTTATAGCAAATAAGGATAGAGTACTAAGAAAACACAAATTGGAGCCATCTAATTTTTCTTGAAGTAAAGTGATAATTTCCTGGTGAAGTGATATTTCCTATACCTTGAATAATTGAAAGAATTTGGTAGGGAGATTGGGATGGGGATTGAGGATTATGTCAAGGCAAGTAGAATAGCATGTGTTAAGGCAAGGAAGTATGAGAGAGCATGGTGCATTTGGAAAGAATTAAAAATAATATGCAATAGCTAAAGGTAAGGGGAGGAGTAGTAAGCAATTGATGGGCTTAGTTTTGGTAAGGGCTTAGCTTTGCTAAGCAGTTTGAAATTTATTCCCCAGATAGTGGTGAGCCACTGAAGAATTTTAACCAAGAGAGCAAAAAGATAGCTTTACAATTTGGGGACATAGCTTGCTTTCTGAAGAGCTGACAAACCAGTGTAGCATGTTGATCTACAATCTTCTCAGCCTCCATGGTAGTGTGTTTTATACTGAAGACAGTAATACTGCTATGGTCTGAATGTAGCTATGTGTTAGTTTAGTGTGAAAAATATCAGTCACTTCTTAATTGCATGCACCAGTTTGTAGCTGGTGTTTGCAGATCTTTTAGTTTTAGGATCTGTTCCCTGCCTTTGTTCAAAGAGAGAAACTCTGTTAGTGATTATTGCCTATCTAATGCTGCTTTGTATGTTTCCTTGGTAACTATGATCAGTCACTTTAAGTAATGATTCTTCTGATCATCCTTTATGTAAGTTCTCTCTCTTGGCATCTTCCTTTTAGTTTAGAATTGTAGGATGACAGGAGACGATCATTATAATACTACCAGTCTGGTAGAGAAACCTTTATGTACCTGAACTTTTCTAGTGCCTTAATGTTGTTATTTGATGGAACTTATGGTTTTTGTTTTGTTTTGTTTTTAGTGTACTGCTGAAACTTCACTAGGATCTGTAGGTAACTTGGATTTCTGAGCATGTTGAGTGTAAGCCTCTGCTCCATAATCCTTTCATTTTCTGTGAGTTTGAATGCTGTGTTCTATCAGTTTCCCAAAGGAAGCTATTCATTTAGGTTTCTGATATCTTTTCACATGTTAATGCAGCGTTGAATAAAATGTCGTTTAACAGAATTAAAACTTTTTCAATAATTTTGACTCTGGGTGGGAATTTTCCAACTTTGCCTGGAATGGAATGTCTTCTTTCTAAAAACAGTTTATTAAGATATAATTTATATGCTATGCAATTCATCCATTTAAACTGTGCAATTAAATGTTTGTTATATTTACAGGGTTGTGCAACCATCACTACAATCAAATTTTAGAATGGTTTACCGCCTAAAAGAAACCCATACCCATTAACATTCAATCTCTGTTCTTCCCGTACCCCTTCCCCTCCCCCAGCCTTAAACAACTAATCTTTCTGTTGGAAAGAATCTCAAATATTTCTTTAAGTAAAAAGAAAAAAAAAGTATATATGTTATATACTTATAGTATTTATATATATATAT
>JAQZBX010092834.1:0-12225 GCA_029593785.1 Cabassous unicinctus
TGTATATAAGAGTCAATTCAAAATAGTTTAAAGATCTAAATGTAAAATCCAGGACCATAGAACTACTAGAAGAAAGTATAGGGAAACATCTTATATACCTTGTGGTAAGTGTTGGTTCTTTAGCCTAACACACACAATATGAGCAAAAAAAAGAAAGAAAAAAAATAGACAAATGGGACCTCTTCAAAATTCAACAATTTTGCGCCTCAAAGGACTTGGTCAAAAATGTAAAAAGGCAACTGACTCAATAAGATAAAATATTTGGCAATCATATGGGTTTAATATCCATGATATAAACAGATGCTGCAACTCAACCATAAAAAGACAAATGATCCGATTAAGAAATGAACAAAATATGTGAATAGATTTTGTTCAAGGAAGACATAACAGTGGCAAAAAGAAAACACATGAAAAATTTTCAACATCACTAACAATTAGAAAAATGCAAATAAAAGCTACAATGAACTATCATTTTACATCTATTAGAATGGCCACTATTAAAATGACAGAGAACTACAAGTATTGGAGAGGATGTGGAATGTTAGGGACACTTATTCACTGTTGGTGCAAATATAGAATAGTACAGCCACTGTGCGGGACAGTTTAGTAGTTTATTTAAGTCAAATATAGATTTGCCACATAATCCGACAATACCACTACTAGGTATATGCCCAGAAGAACTGGGCAGTAACAGGAACAGATGTCTGCACACTGATGTTCAAACAGTGTTATTCATTATGGAAGCAACCCCGGTGTCCACCAACCAGTGAATGGATAAACAAATTGTGGTGTATACACACAATGGAACCCTATGGAGCTGTAAGAAAGAAATGAAGTTGTGAAACATATGACAAGATGGATGAACCTGGAGGACATTATGTTGAGTGAAACAGGCCAGACATAAAAGCACAAATACTGTATGATTTTGCTATTATGAGCTAAATATATTGTGTAATATCATGGAGCTGATAACTTGAATATGGGTCACAAGAAAGTTTAATGAGATTAGAGAATGGAAAGCTGAGGGCAAACTTGTACAGAATTGGTAAAAATCATTTATGTTAATCTTTGGAAATGAATAGAAAAGGTGGAAGCACAAAATAATATTTTTAACTGGCAGTATTGTTATGTGGGTATGACAATGGTTTAAAGAGAAATTCTAAGGTCATGTATATTACACAAAGGAAAGCTAAAAATGTAACGTGGGACTCTATAGCATAATAAAACTTCATATGAAATATGAATATGGATAAAATTGCATATATAAGACCATTTCTTTGAAACTGAATAGTTAATACTACAAGATGTTAACATCAGACCAAAAACAAAAAACAAAAACACACACACATTACACTAAGTGAAAGAAACCAGACACAAAGTACTACATATTTTATGAT
Organism: Cabassous unicinctus; assembly: GCA_029593785.1. Classification (NCBI taxonomy): domain Eukaryota; kingdom Metazoa; phylum Chordata; class Mammalia; order Cingulata; family Chlamyphoridae; genus Cabassous; species Cabassous unicinctus. The sequence goes on from JAQZBX010092834.1 coordinate 1,398, forward strand.
TCCATTTATATAAAATGTAAATATAAAATCTATTTATAAAGATGAAATTAGATTAGTGGTTATCTGGGGCTGGGGAAGGATAGAGGGATTGAGAGGTGACTGCTAAGGGGTGTAGAGATTTTCTTTTTGGAATAATGAAATTGTAGTAAAATTTTTTGTGGTGATGAGTATACAACATTGTGATTATAATGAAATCTATTGATTAAACACTTTGGATAGATCATATATTATGTGAATATATATCAATACAACTGCTTAATAAATATATGAATAAATGTGAAAGAATAGCCATAAAGAGCAGCTATGTACAGCAGGGGAAGCATAGAGACATTAAGAGGTGAAGAATTTTCTTGTTTGTCTGTTTTTTTGTTTATTATTATTACTCTTGAAGTAAGGAAAAGTCTCTAATAATGATTAGAGTGATGCACGTACAACTATGTGATTATACCAAATACCATTGATTGTACACTTTGAAAAATTGTATGCTTTATTAATATGTACCAATATAATTTATTTATTAAAGAAAAAGTATAAGGCTAGGGATCAGCAAGGAGACTGTAGGCCAACTCTGAATGACAATGGGAAGGGTGAAGGGATGGGTCATTTAGGGCTGCAGGAACTCTTTCTACCACTTTTTAAGATGGGATTTCTTGATTTGGAGCTTGCCCAGTAAATGCATATGTTTATCTGTTTTCTGAGTCACTGAGCAAATGGCATTGCTAGTATTTGTTCAAATATTTTGCAGTGCAACAAATGCTTGGGAATATTACATTATCTTCTTCATTACAGGAAACTCAATATCACCATTTTTTGACAGAATGTTTGTCAGGCACCAATTTTGAGTAGCTATAGTCTGTCAGTAATAACCCTTAAATAATTCCTGATTTAGTATCTTTAATTCTCTTTCATTATTGATAAAATTAGGTGAGAGTTGATCAATTTGACTAATTTACTCTAAAACATTTGCTTCTGTTATTTTTCTCTATTTTTGAGTTGGAAATGTAGGTCATTGGTCTTTGTACCTTTTTGCTTTTCTGGTATAAGAACTACAATTTTAAATTTCTCTCAATGCTTTATTTCTATTCCACTGCTGTCATTTTCTATCATTCAATTCAAAACAGACATATTTTAAATTTTCCATATTATTTCTTTTTTTTTTGTTTTTTACAGATTATGAAATAATGTCATCACACTATTACCACTAACTATGGTTCATAGTGTACATTTGGCATATTTTTCCATACCCACATTGCTAACATAATACATCTTTGGCATTGATGCAAGAATATTACAGTATTGCTGTTAACTGTAGTCCATAGGTTACATTAATTGTATTTTTCCCATACTCATCTATACAAGGACATTCTTGCATCTGTATCAACCACAATTCTCATCCACCTCTGGGTTCACTGTGTTATTCAGTCCCTAGATTAATCTCTAGCTTTCTTTCAATTGACATTTATATCCCTAGACTACTCTTTTCAGCCACAATCCCATTTATAAACAAGCTGATACTCACTTTAATGTGTTACCATCAAATCTATCCATTTCCACATATTTACATTCAAGTTACTTAAAACTTCTACATACACTAAGCATCAGTACCCCTTCACAGCCCTTCTTTTATCTCCTAATAACTGATACTCTAGGTTTTAACTCCATGCATTTATTCTTCATTTTTAGTTCATACTAAGGAGACCATGCAATATTTGTCCTTTTCTATCTGGCTTATTTCACTTAGCATAATGACTTCAAGATTCATCCATGATATTGTATGTATCACAATTGCATTTCTTCAAACTATAGCATAGTATTGCACCATATGTATATACCATGTTTGTTTATCCACTCATTGTTGATGAATATTTGGGTTGTTTCCATATTTTGGCAATTGTGAAAAATGCCACTATGAACTTTGGTGTGCAGATATCTGTTTTTGTCACAGTTTTCAGTTCTTCTGGATATATTCCTATTAGAGGAATTGCTGGATCATATGGAAGATCTATATTTAGCTTCTTTAGGAACCACCAAACTGTCTACCCAGAGGGTGCACCATTTTACAATCCAATAACAGTGAAGAGGTTTTCCTATTTCTCCACATCCTCTCCAGCACTTATTGTTTACAGTTTTTTTAAATAATGGCCATTGTGTGCTGTGTGAGATGACCTCTTTTTTTCGTTTTGATTTGCATTTTCCTAATAGGCAGTGATATTGAGAATTTCTTCATGTGCTTTTTGGCTGTTTGTATTTCCATTATGAAGATATATCTATTTAAGTCTTTTGTCCATTTTTAAATTGGATTGCTTGCTCTTCTATTGTTGAGTTTTATGATCTTTTGTATAGAATCAAAATCAAACCCCTATGAGATATGTGGTTTCCAAATATTTTCTCCCTTTGAGTGGGCCACATTTTCAGCTTCTTTACAAAGTCCTTTGAATAACAAAAGTGTTTCAGTTTGAGGAGGTCCCATTTATCCATGTTTTCTTTTATTACTCCTGTTTTTGGTGTAAATTTTAAGAATATTCCACTTACCACTAGGTCTTGAAAATGTTTTACTACATTTTTTTCTAGAAACTTTATGGTTCTTGCTTTTATATTTAGGTCTTTCATCCATTTTGAGCAAGTTTTGTATAATGTGTGAGATAGGGGTCCTTTCTTTATTTTAGCTGTGGATATCCAGTTCTCTGATAACCATTTGTTGAATAGATTGTTCTTATCCAGCTGGGTGAGTTTGACAGGCTTGTCAAAAATTGCTTGACCATAGATGTGGGAGTCCATTTCTGGACCATTGATTTTGTTCCATTGATCTATGTGTCTATCTTTATGCCACTACAATGCTGTTTTTATTACTGTAGCTAGGTAATATGACTTCAAGTCTGGAAGTGAAAGTTCTCCAAATATGCTTTGCCTTTTTAGGATGTTTATGGCTATTTGGGGCTACTTACCTTTCTGAATAAATTTTACAATTGTGTTTTCCATTTGTTTGAAAATGCTGGAATTTTTATTGGGATTGCAGTGAATCTGTGTATCAATTTGGGTAGAATTGACATCCTAATGATATTTAGTCTTCCAATCCATGTACATAGAATGTTCTTCCAATTATTTAGTTCTTTTTTATTTCTTTTAGCAATGCATTTTAGTTTTCTGGATAAAATTGCTTTACATCCATAGTTATGTTTATGCCTAAATATTTGATTCTTAGTTGCTCTTATAAATGGAATTTTTTTCCTGACTTCCACCACAGATTGTGCACTACTGGTGTATAGAAACACCACTCTTGTTTTCATATTGATCTTTTATCCTGACACTCTACTGAAATCATTAATTAGCTCTAGCACCTTTGTCATAGATTTTTCAATACATTTTAGATATAAGTTCTTATAATCTGCGAATAGTGAAAAATTTATTTCTTCCTTTCCAATTTGGATGCCTTTTATTTATTTTCCTTGCCTGATTGCTCTAGCTACAAACTTTAGCACTGTAAGGATTAACAGTGGCGACAGTGGGCATCTGTATCTTCACCCTGATCTCAATAGGAAAGCTTTCAGTCTTTCACCATTGAGTATAATGTTACCAGTGAGTTTTCACATATGGTCTTTTTTTTATAAATATATATATTTTGTATAAATTTTTAAAGATTCTTAGATTACATAAATGTTACATAAAAAGCATGAGGATTCCCAAATGCCCCATTCCCCACATCCTTAACTAGTTTGGCACATTCATCACAATTGATAAACACATCCTGTGGCATTACCCCTGAGCATGGACCATAGTTCACATTGTAATTTACACTGTTTCCCACACAATTCAGCAGGTTATGGGAAGATATATAATGGCCTATATCTGTCATTGCAATGTCATTCAAGACAATTCCCAAGTCCTGAAAAATCCCCTATATTATACCTGATTTTCCTTCTCCCTACCCTCAAAGCCTCCAGTGACCACTGCCTCCACATCAATGTTGAAATTTCTTCCATTTATAGAATCACAATAAATCTATAGAAGAATAACAGTAAGTCCACTCTAGCCCATAGTTCATTACCCAATCCTGAGGATTCTGGGATGGTATTGTCCACTCCACCTCTAATTGAGAGGGGGCTTTGATCCCATATGGCTGATGGATGGGACTTTCTTGCTTGCAGTTGTAGACACTCATTTCCTTGGTATGGTGGTTTTCAATCCTCACCTCCTTGTTTCTTGTCCTGGGTGAGTCCAATGAACAGGAGAGTAAGTGTTGCAACTTTGCTGAGGCTCAGAGCCCAACTGGCACATGGACAGCCCAAAGATTAAAGTCTCTTGGGCATACAACTACCAAATCCAGCACAAAGTATAGGTTCAATAGAAGGGACAGATGAGTTTTGGGGGAGGGACCAGGTATACACTAGGGATTGGCGGGTATGTGGTTGAAAGTACATAGTTGGGAACATTCCTATGACAATATGATAAGGAAGGGTTACTCATTTTGGGTGTTGGATGGGGGGAAATTTGAGACATGGTACACTTGGGGCAGGCTTCTAGAGAGTGTGCAAGTCTTCATTTTGTCATGTATTGTATCAGTGTGTGGAGACCCACATAATAAGCAGGAAGGATTTGGACTTTCAGCGTTGGGAGGACTTATATGTTCTCAGACAGAGGTGAGAGTCACCCAAGAGCACGGGTGTTTCATAATAGGGGAGGACAAACCAGTGTGTCAAGACCTCAGTGCTGTTGCACGTTACTATGAATCTTGTCATCCAAGGAATGAAGCCAGGTGGTCACCATGTTCCCCGAGGGGAGCAGGAGAGGGGAATAGAATAGACGGATCAGAGGGGTATTTAGTGGATAATGGAAGTGTTCTATATGATCTTGCAATGATGCAGACACATAATTTTAAATATCATCAAAATTTATAAAAGTGTAAGGTCTAAAATGCAAACCATAATGTAAATAATTGTTCATGGTTGGTAGCTATGTTTCACTATTTGCATATCAGTTGTAACAAATGTACTATTCACATATAAAAAGGTATTAATAGAGGAAAAGGGGGAGAATGTTGGTTATATGGGAGTCCCCTGTATTCTGTATGTGCCTTTACTGTGATCTAAAACTTCTTTGAAACAAAATGAAAAAAAAGACACTTGGGAATAAAGGGAAGAAAATGTCACTGTACATAGGAGACAACAGTTATTACAGTGATGAAAGGCAAAAAGTAAAAAAATTTAAATATTTTCCGTTAATTTTTAAAATCCCAATTTTTAAATTTTATTTTATTTTTAGTTTATAAAAAATATATATATTTTATTTCTTATATTTAAACCTATCATTATTATTCCATTTCCCTATTAATTGTATTTGGCTGTTTTACTGGCTTCATTTTTGAAGAAACTTTGGATCCAGAAGGCTTACAATTCGAACAGGGGATGATCATTGATGTAGTATCAGTGATGGGGGATACATGGGAGGAAGTTCACTTGGACATATATATGAAGTATACAAAAGTGCTCAAATGATCATGGGGCATTGTCATAGTGAGTGGAGATTCAGACAATAACCGAGAGACTATTGCGTCCCCATCCTGTAGAGCTCTGCCATAATGGAGCAGCAACAGTCCCCCAAGTACAGGGGCAATGACTGATAAAGGGAGATGGGCCATTGATGGGACCTTGATAGTGATGCTTCTACTTGTGAACCTTTGCCCATGAAGTTGAAACTTAGCCTAGTGTTGTGGGGTGCCTAAGAGTTACCTTATGAGATTCTTCTTTTTGCTCAAATGTAGACTTTCTCTAAGCCAAACTCAGCATATAAATGCATTACCTTCTCCCCCAGCATGGGATGTGACTCCTGGTAATGAGCCTTCCTGGCAACAAGGGATTACTACCAAGCACCAACTAGCAATGCAACTGGAAAAAAACTCAAATAAAAGAGGAAAAATGTAAAGACAAATGAGTCTATATGACTAAGAGACTTCAAAGTGAGTCAGGAGGTCATCCCAGAGTTAACGCTTATACACATCTTAGCAGGATCTCATAGACTGCCAAAGTGGATACTATACCAAAAAGTGTGGCTCCTGATGTGTCTGGAGACTCCCAGGCCCTATGTTAGGGTAGATAGCTCTGGAGTTTTGTGCCTTGCCAGAGGGCCCTACTTTGGAGTTTATGCTCCTGAGAGTGACAGAGTTGGAATCAGTTATGTCTTCACTACACATGGCACATCTGTCTCTTCCTTTTGAAACACATATGGTCTTTATAATGTTGAAAAAGTTTCCTCCAATTCTTATCTTTTGTAGTATTTTCAACAAGAAAGGATGCTGTATTTTTTCATATGCCTTTTCCACATCAATCGATAGGATCATGTGATTTTTCTTTGATTTATTAAGGTGGTGTATTTCATTGATTAGTTTTCCTGTGCTGAACCACCCTTGCAATCTTGGTGTAAAATCCAATTGATAATGACTAATAATTCTTTCAATGTGATGTTGAATTTGATTAGCTAATATTTTGTTGAAAATTTTTCCACCCAAATTCATTATGGAAAAGGTGTGTAATTTTCTTTTTTTGTAATATCTGTAAGTGGCTTTGGTATTAGGGTGATATTGGCCTTATAGAATGACTCTGGTAGCAATACTACTTGTTCAATGTTTTGGAAGAAGTTGAGTAAGCTTGGTATAAAATCCTTTTTGAATGCTTGACAGAACTCATCTGTGAAATCATTTGGCCTTGGGATTTTCATTTTGAGGAGTTGTTTGATGAGTGTTTCAATCTCTTTACTTGTGATTTGCTTGTTGGGGTATTCTATTTCTTCTAGGGTCAGTGTAGATTTTTCATACATTGCTAGGAATTTTTCCATTTCATCGATATTGTCTAATTTGTTGGCATACATTTTTTCATAGAATCCTCTTATGATCTCTTTTATTTTTGTGGGGTCAGTAGAAATGCCCATTTTCAATTTTTATTCACTTATTTGCATCTTCTCTCTTTTTTTCTTTTTCAGTCTACCTAAGGGTTTGTTGATTTCATTAATCTTGAAGAACCAATTTTGGTTTTGTTAATTCTCTATATTGTTTTTCTTTTTGGTTCTCAATTTCATTTATTTCTGTGCTGATCTCTGTTATTTCATGTCTTCTTCTTGCTTTGGGAAGAGTTTGCTATTTGTTTTTCTAGTTCTGTCAGCTCTAGATCATTGATTTTGTTCTTTTTGTTTCTTTGATGTAAACATTGAGTGATATAAATATGCCTTCACTGCCTTCCATAGGTTCTGATATTTTGTATTCTAATTACAATAATCTCAAGATATTTATTGCTTTATTATTTATATATTATTATGTAAACAAATTATAATATGTGATAAAATTAAAATGTATTGAATCACCAGTGGCCTATGATAACTTTTAAAAGTACATCTCTTATTTAACAAAAAAAAAATCTGTGCTTATTTTATCAATAGTATGCACTATTACAAATATAATTCAAGATTTAATTAAATTGCCCAAGTATAATCAGGAATTGAGGGAAATTAGGTCTCACTGGAGTGTGAAATCACCTCTCCTCCAGGTCTCCTGAAAGGGGTGCCCATATATGTGCTTCATAAAGAATAAATATATATACAAAGAATCTAGAAGCAAAATTGTTCATGTCACCAAGGATAATGTAAATCTCCCTGAGAAGTGACTCAATGAATTTTACTCAGTGAAAACAAAAGAGGCAAGATCATGAGCTTTTTAAAATCTCTGTAATTGATGAAAATAAATATTCATGTAACAGGAAAATTAATATAATTCATCATTTATCAGGTATACTTGCATGTGTAAATTGATGTTTTTTTCTCCAAAATGGCTATAGAAAAATTCACCAATATAGTTGTGATATAGGTCTCAAGATGTTTAGTATATGCTATCTCTAATCTGTATTATAAATTTATTATCATAAATAGTATGAATGTTACTGATTCTGGTTTTATTAAACCTGATTGTTTTTAAAATTTGTTCCTGAAGATATATATGTGATATATAGACTGAAATCAAAATATGGAGTATAAAGTGTTACAAAAATACCCAAGAAATTGAAGTAGTACAAGGACTAAATATTACTGAAATTAGATTGTAAAGGATAGCTAAGGTAATCAGAAGCAACAGTCTGCTAACATTGCATTTCATAGAAATCATTCCAAATAAGGAAAAACACATTCACTGGAGATATCCAGTGATGTTTTCACTATGAACTGTTTCTTCTGCTTTTTTTTGTTGGGTGTTAGGAACTAGATATATTTTATGTAGATTTTTAGTATGCTACTATATTTCTTGTGTTTAACAATTCATAAAGATTCATTATCTCACTCATTTTTCCCCGCATTTTGATATTGTGAAGTAAATAATTTCTAAATATCCCTGAGGCAATAAGAGTAGGGGTTAAAAAATAATCTGAACTCTCTCATTTCCTTTTCAGTTTACACCCAAAGCTATGAATTATTCTGTAAAAATGAACTCTGATACAGAAGATGTACGGTAAATTTAGGCAAGAGAAACTTGGGAATTTGCACAGACCAAGGAGAAAAATGAAATATGTAAAGACAGAGGATGTGGATAAGATATCTGGTGATCTATCATAATTTATGGTTTTGATAAAGGAAATTTTTAAAAATCCTTCTGAAAGTTTGGTTGTGTCCAATAGCCTGCCCTTAGGTCAATAGTATTGATTTAAATGCCAGATATTTTCTTTGATATTTAATAAAATTCTCTGCTTAAAGGAATTTCCTCTTAATAACAATGAAGTTTATAAAAAACACACATAAACATTAAAGAAAAGTCAACTTGGATAAAATATTTTGTAAATATATTAGGAATTCATATGAGTATATTTAATGAAGTGAATTGTATTATAATGCATTATCATTATTATGCATATATAATGTTAACCAAATAGTGCACTATTTTAATTACAAAGAGATTATATATGAATAATATTAAGATTACAGTTTCTAACATTCTTTTACTTACTATCTCTCTATTCTAAGTTTTCCACATATAAAAATCAAATAGTTATGAAATGATAGCCATTATGATATTTAATTTTAGAATTGAAATTATAGTTAAGACTGCAACCATTTTTATTTATGATTTGGAATACTAAAAGACAAGCACAAGTAAAATAGTTGTGTTAAACTAGTTAATTTTTATAAGGAAAATACAGTAAAACCTAAAAAAGCATGTAGACAATATATTGTATTTCATGTCTGAAGGCAGGAAGGATGCTTTGAAGAAGAGTAATGTCAGTTGTGATGCTTTTCTTAGATATTGTGTGTAGGTGAGAAGGTAATCTAGAGTGACATTAAGGGAACTCTGATACACACAGTGACAGTAAAATGGAATTGATTACTCCAAGAATTAAATCAATTTGTTTATGGACTGTGGGGTAAAGGGGGAAAGAAAAGGCCCCCATGGATCTCTTACATTACACCTGAAATGAAAGCATTGTGTGGTATACTCTATATGGAATCCTTTAGATTGTTGAATTTCAGAAGGACCTCAGAACCATTGATTAACTTTGTTATAGGATTAGTGTCTAAGTCAGCTGGCCAAAAAACATGGTATGTCAGTATTCATATTAGTGTGATGCTGTATAAACAATCTCAGCAAGGGCTGTACATGTTGTAAACAAATGGGCTGATGCAGAAGCTCTTAAAGAGCATATCTAGAATGAATATCCAAAAAATGAAGAAAATGAGAAAATAAGCACTGCATATGTGCAGGCATGATTTGAAAAGACATTTTATTGCAAGAATGTAAATGAGACTCAATGACAAATGTTTATGTGTCAATTTTAATTTAATTTATTTAATGAATTTAAGTTCTCTGATCATGTGAATGTTGATATTAATAGTTTGGGAAACATAGGAAAGAAAATGAAAAAAGAAAAATGTGCATTCATTGAATTCAAATACTGCCTTTTTTTCATTTACTTTATGCTAAACTCCTCATGAAAAACCATGTTTAATAAAAATGGTTTCATTTTCTTTATGAGTAATGAGTGTTGACTCCATTTAATATTCAGCATATTATATCATATTACACTTGGGCTACAGGGAGAATACAGCATATTAGAGGCATGAACAATCTTACTATCTTCACAGAATTCTTCCTCATGGATATTTCAACATCCCAGTAGCTCCAATCTTGCAAGGTCTGATGTTCTTAATGATTTATCTAGGCACCCTGATTGGGAATCTTTTAACAATTACTGCCATTGTAATCAACCCACATCTACACTCTCCAATGTGTTTCTTCATTGGAGATTTATATCTCATAGATCTTTGTTGCATTTCAGTTACTCTTCCCCACATGGTGGTGATTTCTCTGACAAGCAATAAATTGATTTCTTTCCTAGCATGCATCTCTCAGGTTTTCCTGTTTCTCCTCTTTGGATCAGCAGAGCTGACATTCCTTGTGGTGATGCCCTATGATCACTATGTTGCCATCTGCTACCCTCTGCACTATGGGCTCACTGTCACCCCACATTTGTGCACACAGGGAGCTGGTGGCTCATGGGCAAGTGGTTTGGTCTATTCCGTTAACCACACAGGTACAACTTTCAGGCTTCCTTTCACAGAAACCAATATTTCTGTGATGTCTCTCCAACTTTGAGTATCTCTTCTTCAGATGTTCGGTTTTCTGAGTCTATAGATTTACCTATAAGTGCTTGTATTGTTTTAATATGTTCTAGTCTTTTGTTTAAATCCTATATTGATATATTTTCAATGGTGCTTAGGATGCATTCTGTGGAAGCCCACAAAAAATCTTTATCTACCTGTACCCCACAGTTGGCCATTCTCATTTTGTTTTTAATTTCTGGAG
>JAQZBX010092835.1:0-12224 GCA_029593785.1 Cabassous unicinctus
CTAAGAGGGGGCAGGAGAACAGAATCAAAGTTAAAAGCAATAAGGATCAAAACAGAGGTCAGAGAGGAGAGAAGAGGCTATATTGATAACTTTGAGATAAAGGAAGGGCCCACAAACCAAGGAATGCTAAGGCCACAAGTCAAGGCCTCTAAAAGCTGGGAAAGGCAGGGAAATAGGCTCTTACTCTAGAGCCTCTAGATGCAATAGAAGTCTGCTGACACCTTGATTTTAGCACAATGAAACTGATTTTGGACTTCTGTACTCCAGAACAGTAAAATAATAAATTTATACTGTTTTAAGCCATTAAATCTATAGTCATTTATTATAGCTGCAGTAGGAATCTAATAGAGTATTTGAAGAGACAACTGTCTAGCAGAGTAAATGCACTTTTTTAAAAACCTAAATCCATTGGGGTGTTTCTGGTGAATTGATAATTTGCCTTCAAGTATTTGGAAATTGGTTTCAGATCTCCACTCCTATTTCTAATGTTACTTTCTCCTATTCCTGTTCTTTAAAAAATCCTAATTAAACTTGGATTTCTTATTGCCAGGGATACAGAAGTGAACAAAAGGATCATGACCCCTTCCATATAGAGCTTGCATTCTAATTGAAAACCAGAAAATAAACAAGGTTACAGACAAATATTTAGTGTGTTTCTTGTTATAAAAAGAAAATGAAAGGTGCAATGCTAGAAAACCACAGGAGTAAAGGGCCATTTTAAACTGGGTGTTCCAAATTTGCCTCTCAGGAGGTGAAATTCAACTGAGGCATAGGATAACCAACCAATTGAGCCAAGGGCAATGTTTACCTTCTTTTAGGAACTGTCAGAAGGTCAATGGGTTGAGGTACAGCACATGTAGAGGGCTTAGGAGGAAGAGTGGGATGGGGAAGAAATAAATGTATTCGAATTTGAAGAGATAGGTAGAGGCAAGTAGCTGTAGATAATTGTACTCTTTGAATTTTTACCTATTATCAACGTTAGGTTGATGAATGACTTGGGAGCAGAGACATGCTGTGTTTGCGTTTGCAAAGCTCATCCTGACTGTTGTAGGGCAGGGTAACAGATTGGATGTGGGCTGATGAAAGCAAAGAGCCCCAGTGTGGTGTTTGTTGCAGTAATCTAAGTGAACAACTGTGGTGGCTGAGACCAGAGGAGGGGCAGAGGTGATAAAGAGGAGAGAGAGTTTTGAGGTCTAATTGGACATCTTGTTCACGAACTGATAGCAGGAAATGGAGGTGCAAATGACAGAAAGGGAGGAAGCCTCAAGTTTGCTTCCTAATTTGTGACCTGAGATAGTGAAGAGACCTGCCCTTTTTTAGAATGGGGGAGAAAAGTGAAGGATCCACATTTTAAGGGGCTTTCTAGGAACAACAGAGAATATGATTTGCTTCAGTTATATTCTTCTCCAGGCCTCTCTCTCCTGTCTTTTTATTTCAGGGTCTAAGGCTTCCTTTAATGTTTCCTGCAAAGGTGGATTTTTCTTTATGAACTCTCTTAGTTTATTTTTGGTTGTGAATATTTTAAAGTCACCTTAGTATTTAAAGGGCAATTTTTCTGGAAAAAGAATTCTCAGCTGGCAGTATTTCTCTTTCTGTATCCTAATTGTATCATACCACTGCCTTCTCACCTCCATTGTTTCTAAAGAGAAATCTGTGCTAAGTCTTACTAGGCATCCCTTGTATGTGATGACTTGCTCCTCCCTTGCTGCTCTCAGAATTTTTATCTTTGACAGTTGACATTCTGAGTAGTATGTGTCTTGGAGTAGGGCTATTTGGATTTTTTCTGATTGGGGTACAGTATGCTTCTTGGACATGTCAATTCATTTCTTTCATGAGAGTTGGGAAATTTTCAGCTATTATTTCCTCAAATACTCTTTTTGCCCCTTTTCATTTTCTTCTTCTTCTGGAACTCCCATGACATGCATGTTGCATTTTGTGTTATCATTCAATTCCCTGAGCCCCTGCCAATTTTTTTCCATTCTTTTCTCTTTCTGTTCTTTTCTCTGTTCAATTTCAGCTGTTCTGTCTTCGGTATCACTTATTCTTTCTTCTTTTTTTTCCAGTCTCTTGCTGTATGCCTCTAAGGTGTTTTTGATCTCACCTATTGTGTCTTTCATCCCCATGAGCTCCATTACTTTTCTATTCAGGATTTCAAATTCTTCTTTGCACTCGCTCAATGTCTTCTTGATGTCATTTATCTTTTTAGCCATATTTTCTTTCAACTCTTTAATTTGATTTTGGAAATTTGTGTGCATCTTGTTAATTAGTTGTCTCAAATACTGCCACTCTTCTGGGGCTTTGATATATTCCTTTTCTTGGGCCATGTCTTCCATTTGCTGATGTCTAGGCATCTGATTACAATGGTAGTTTACTCAGATGCTCAATTTCTCTCTCTTTTGTAGGGATTTAGTGACAGGAGGCTGTGTGTTACTGTCGCTCTTTGATTCTGGTTTCAACAGTTTTGCCATCGTGATTCTTTTCCTTTGTCCGTCTTTTCTAGGCAGTGTCCAGTCTTTGCCTAGTGTCCTAATCCCTAGATGTTTTTCCAGACTGTTTCATCCTGTCCTGTAGCTATTTTTCTGGGAGAGAAGAGAGTCCCATGTCTTTCTAGGCCACCATCTTCCTGGAAGTCCACAATGATTCTTTAATAGTGTATGGATGGATGGGTGCATTTGGGACTCTGCTGCCAGGCAACTATATGTTTATGAGTGTGATATCTTCCTGATAGAATTGACATTATAAAATGTCCTTCTTTACTTCTAGTAACATTTTGCTATAAAATGTATTTTGTCTATATTAATAAAGCCACTCTAGCTTTCTTATGATTGCTGTTTGCATGATATATCTTTTTATATCCTTTTCTTTTCAACCTAATTTTATATTTGAATCTAAAGTGTGTTTTCTACATACACCATATAGTTGGATCTTGCTTTTTTAATCTAATTTGACAATCTCAGCCTTTTGAGTTGATTATTAATCCATTCACATTTAACGTTATTATTGATATAGTTGGATTTTTGTGAGCCATTTTACATTTTGTTTTCTATGTCCCAGGCCATTTTTGTTATTGTTTTGCTTACTCCATTCCCCATTTATTGCTTTCCTGTGCATTAAATGAATACTTTCTAGTGTGATAATTACATTCCTTTATATATATGTATATATATATTTTTTTTTCTTAATGGTTGTTCTAGGTCTTACTGTACACATCTTCATTTATCAGAATCTACTTCAAATTTATACTAACTTAATTCCAGTGAGATACCAAAATGTTATTCCTATATATCTCTATTCTTCCTTTTTGCACTATTATTGTTATACCTATTGCATCTACTTATTTTATAATACAACAGTACCTTATTATAATTATTACATTATATAATTTTATGTCTTTTAAAGTGGCTGAGAAGAAAGGAGAACAAGTATGTACTTATAGAATTGTTATACTAATCTTCTTATTTTACTATTTCTGGTTCTTTGAATTTTTTCCTGTAGATTCCAATTAGCATCTGGTGTTATTTAGAGATTTGCTCCCACTCTCCTCCTTTGTAATGCTATTGGAAAATAAATTACATTTTTTATATGCTATAGGCCCAGCATACAATTATATACTTAATACTTTATACAATTCATTCTTAAATCAGTTAGAAGGAGACATGTGTGCATTTTATATTTATATAATTATCTTTCCTGATGTTCTTTGTTTTTTCATATGGATTTGAATTACTGTCTGGCATCACTTGCTTTCAGCTTAAAGAATTTCTTTTAAAATTTCTTGTATGGTGGATCTGATAGCTAGCAATGGATTTTCTTGTTTTTGTTTTTGTTTTGTCTTAGGATATCTTTATTTTACTCTCATTTTTGAAAGATAGTATTGCTGGATATAAGATTTTTTCTCTTTTCTTTTCTTTTTCCAAAAAATGTTGCACCTTTTTATTTTCTGTAAATGAATTTGGTTTTTATTTTGAGTTCTCATCCTACCAAGCTGGCAGGAAACTTAACCTCAGTCATTTTTTGAGCTTTAGCCAATGCAAGAGCCTGTGCATCATGCCAGGGTTCTCGGAACCTTAGCCTAGACCATCTGTCCACACAGTCTCCCTTGGAAGCATCCACCATCCCAGCATGCATGTCCCTTCAGATCCAGCAGCTCAATGCTGCTTTGGTGGCACATTCAGTGGGCCCATTTGCTGAGGCAGGAAGCCCTATCTATAATCTCCTTATAGACTGAAGAAAGCAATGCCTCCTCTCATGCTTCTTCTTGCTTTTTCTAGCCTCTCTGATCCTTCTACAATGTCTCTTTTCCTTTTTAAATTTTACTTCAACTGGAAAATCTCTGTATTCTCTGAGAAGCTTGGGATTTTCTAAACATAAGCTGAAATCATAGGACTGTACAACACACAATGAACCCCAATGTAAACCATGGAATATAGTTAATAGTAGAATCATAATAATCGTCTTTCATCAATTGCAGCAAAGATACCACACCAATGCAAAGAGTCAACAGTTGAGAAAACTGTCATAGTGGCGGTGGTGGGATATAGGGAAATGCTGCATTTTGGCATGATTCTTCTGTGAATCTACAACTGCTCTAATAATAAAAAGCTGAAGAGTCTCTGCAGGCTCCTTCTGCTTACTTTACCACCACATAGCTCATCTGGGAGGTGGGAGGTGGGAGGTGGGAAGGGAGAAAAAGAAATCTAGGCAGGGAAGGACATAAATTAAAAGCTGAAAATAAGATCCAGCTGCACATATAGTTCTTTAAACATTAAGACAACATGTGAGCTATATTAGCCCCATTTTACCAAAGAAACTCTGAGAGGTTCAATTATTTGCCCAGGGCTGCACAGTTAACAAGTAGGCATGCAGGATGTGAATCCTCATCAATCTGCCTCTAAAGCCTACCCTTTTAATTAGACCAGAGATGACAAACAGATTTTACCTTGTGGGGAGCCTGATGGGATGGTATGCTACCCATATGTTGTGTTGAGAAGGAGTCTGTGGATATAAGATTCCTACTTGAGAGTTTATTATTTTCTTTTAGCATTTTAAATATGTTACCCCATAGCATTCTGGCCCCCATTATTTCTGATTAGAAGAAAGTTATCAATCTTATTAGAATTCCTTTGTACCTAATGAGTCATTTTCCTCTGCTTTCAAGATTTTGTCTTTGCCTTTTAGCATGTGTTTATGTGAGAAGCTCTTTGATTTTATTCCCATTTGGCATCTCTTGATGGATAGCTTAATGCTTTTCTAAAAACCAAATTTGAGCCATTATTTCTTTGAATATTTTTTTTCTTTTGTTTCTCTGGCTTCTCTCTTCTGGCACTCCCATTATGTGTATTTTGGTATGCTTAATGTCTCACATTTCTCTCATTCATTTTTCTCTCTGTTCTTTGGATTGCATAATCTCTATCGACCTATCTTAATTTTGCTGGTTCTACCTTCTACCAGCTCAAATCTATTGTAGAGCCACTCTCATATTAAGCCAACTCTAGAATTTCCATTCGGTTTTTTTTTATTATTTCTATCTCTTACTATTATTCTCTTTTTGGTGATATGTTGCCATCATACCTTTTTTACTTCTTTAAGCATGGTTTACTTTAGTTCTTTGTATATTTTTATAATGGCTACTTTGAAGTCTTTATTAAGTCCAACATCTGGACCCTCTCACAGACAACTTCTGTTCCCTTCTTTTTTTGTTCATATATGAGTCACATTTTCCTGCTTCTTTGCACCCTTTCCCCACCCTCCAACTCCAGCACTTCTTGTGGTTTGCATGTTTATATGTTTATTTTAGTGAAGTCAATTTCCCCCACAGTATGAATTTTTTAATGTTGCTCCTCAGAGAGTACAGTCTTGGACATATGCATGGTCACTCTGGAATTACAATGCTTTTAGCAGGGCTCTCTTTGTCACTTTCTGTAAACTCTTTGTTAAATTGTCTGGCTTTCTTGGTATTACACAGAGCTGTCAGGCTCTACTAACTGCCAGCTGATTGCATTACTGTTTTTAGCAATGCTCCAGAGCATAAATAGCTCCATGATCTGATCCAATTATATCTAAACCCCTGCAGCAGTCATTTTTGAGGACAGGATTTGAAGGTTTTTTTGCCTCCAAAAGTGCCCTTCTCAAGTGTCTCTTTCCCATGTTGTCTCTGGTATATTAGCTGGCTTGTGGTTTAGCTTATTGCCCTCATGAAGCTACCAGCCTCCTCTAAATTGCTTACAGCCAAAATCTCCATTGTTTTCCAGAGTGCTTTTAGGCTTTAACATCTCCATACTCTATTTGAAAATAAGTAAATTCCTTTGGGGAGAGCTTTGAGGAACTCTGGTCTTATGGGCTACTCTTCCTTCTGGGAAAAGTCTCTGAGCCACACCTCTGGAACTGGGGTAGGGACAGTTGTGCACATCTCCAGGAGTGATACTCATGCTTTATGATCAGGGCAATCAGCAGGCATTTTAATTTCCTGGCTGCTGAAGCAAATACCATGCAATGAGTTGGCTTAAACAACAGGATTCATTGGCTCCCAGTTTTGAGGCTAGGAGAAGTCCTAAATCAAGGCATTGCTTTCTCCCAGAAGACTTTGGTATACTGGAGCTGGCTGTAAGCAATCCTTGGTCCTTGGCTGTTCTATCAAGTGGCAATGCACATGTCAGCCTCTCCTGGTTTCTCAGTTCAGCTTCTGGTTGCTCCCTTTTGCTTTCACTCTCTCTATGATCTTCCCTATATGGCCTCTAATAATAAGGTTAAGAACCGGCCTGATTTAGCTTGGCCACACCTTAACTGAAGTTACTTCATAAAAAGGTCCTATTTACAAGAGTTCACACCCACAGGAATGGATTAAGTTTAAGAATGTTTTTCTGGGACTTCTGGAATATGGCTTCAGAGTAGATAAGAAGGGCTGTAGTATCTCTCTTTCTCTCTTTTTAAAAGAACTTTCCTTTGCACCTTCTATAAGCTTTTTTTTATCCCCACAGATGACTCTCTCATCAGTCTGCTTGTTGTTTCCTCTCATCTGCTCATTGTGTCTGCTTGTCTGCTTGTTGTGTCTGCTCATTGTGTCTGCTCATTTTGTTGGCCTGTTGTGTCACCTCATTGCATCTGCTCTTCATCTTTAGGAGGCACTGGGAACCAAACCCCAGACCTCCCATGTGGGAGGCAGGCACCCAACTGCTTGAGCCATATCTTCTCCCCAGGGTTCTACTCTCTTACAAAAACAATGGCAGAAGAGCAAAAAGTTGATGTCCTAGGGAGCTTATTTGGATATCTGAAGACCAGGAGAGTTCTGTGCATCATCCAGGAGGGCAAGGTACAGAGAGATGAAAAAGCTGGAATAAAAACCTGGAATTACTAGCCCTTGTCACTGGAAACAGCACCCACTCCCAACCATCAAGGGAAACAACGTGGGTAAAACCCAAGGCTAACTGCAGCCAACTATGTAGGGAACAGACATCTTCCTCCCTGGGAAGAGGGAGAGTACAGCAAAGGGCAAAGAGTGGTTTCTCTTTAGTGAGTTTGGCCAGCAGAGCCCATTTTGAATCTAGGCTATGGTGAGACCAGAATCATTGTCAAATGAAGGCTGGAAGAGACACCTTCATGGAAAGTCCCCAAATAGCGCCATCTCTGGCAGGCCTGGAAACTGCAGAAAGAAAAAGTGTTTTTTAGAGTCTTTCATGTCCCAGAACCCCTGGGTCTGATCTGTGTTCACTAGTGGTTTCCTGGAACAATTTTGATAACTTAAGCTGGGCAATTTTAAAGGCTTAGAATAGATTGAAAGTAAGGGGGAAAAGGAAAAATAGAATAAATTGAACCAAAAAACAAAGAAGACCTGTGATATATAACCACTAGGCAAGAGAAGAAAATTGACAGAGTAAATTCACCAACATAATCAGATGCCTAGACATCAGCAAAAAGTTACAAGCCATACTGAGAAACAAGAAAAGATGGTCCAGCTAAAGGAACAAACCAAAAATTCTGATAAGACATAAGCTTTGAGACAAATTACCAATGATAATCACACAAATATCCTAAATCAATTCAAGGAATTGAAGTAAAATATGGCTAAAGAGATAAAGGATATTAAGATAATTGATATGAACTAAATACAAAGAATAAACACATGGAGTTAAAACCTAGAGTATAGATTACTAGGTGATAAATGAGGGCTGGGAAGGGGTACTGATAATGTATGTAGAATTTTTAATTAACTTGACTGTAAAAGTGTGGAAATGGATAGAGTTTATGGTACACATTATAATGAGTATAATTAAAATGGCTGGTTTATAAATGTGATTGTGGCTGAAAAGGTTATGTCTAGGGACATAAATGTCAATTGAAAGAAAGCTAGAGAATAATCTAGGAACTGTAACATAGTGAACTCAGTGGTGGATGGGATTGTGGTTAATAGTACAAATAAAAGAATGATCTTCTATGAGGTAGAAAAATGTACATCACTATTACAAGGTGGTAAGCATATAGTGATGCATGGAAAAATACAATTAAATGTAACTTATGGACTAATAGTTAATAACAGTATTGTAATATTCTTCCATCATTGTCAAAGAAGGTACTATATCAATGCTAAGGGTAAATAATTGGGGTGTGTGGGATTTTTTCTTTTGGAGTAAGAAAACTGCTCAAAAACTTACTGAGACAATGACTATAAAACTCTGTGATGAAACTGAGAGCCACTGAATGTTCACTTTGGATCGATTGTACAAGGCACAAGACTGTATAACACAATGAATCATGTGGATGATGGACTGTGGTTAACAGTACAAATATGAGAGCATTTTCTGATGAAACATACAAATATACAATACTATTACATGATGTCAATAATAGGGGTGTGTATGGAAAAAATATACCAAATGTAAGCTATAGACCATAGTTAATAGTAATATTTTGATGATCTTTTTTCATAATGTATAACAAAGGTTCTACAAAATACAAGATTTTGGTGTGGGGTGATGTATGGGAATTTTGCACATTATGCACAATTGTTTTGTAAACTCAAAACTTCTCCAATAAAAATATACATATAAAAAAAGAAGACACTGAGTGAGCATAAAGAACAATTTGAAAGCCTGCAAAGAAAAATAACAGAGCTTATGGGAATGAAATAAGATAGACAGTAAGAGATGCAGCAGACCAGGGAACTGAGGTGGTGCAAGAGATTAAGCACCTCTCTACCACTCCAGAAGGTCCAGGATCAGTTCCTTGTGCCCCCTAAAGAAAAGACAAGCAAGCATAGAAGAACACACAGAGAGCAGACCACAAGCACAAAACAACAAGGGGTGGGGAGAAATAAAAAAAATAAAATCTTTAAAACAAAACAAAACTACCTTAGAGGGAGTGAATGTGGTTCAAGTGGTTGAGTGCCTGCTTCCTACATGGGAGGTCCCAGGTTCAGTTCCTGGTGCCTTCTAAGGAAAATGGAAAAAAAGAACAAGCCAAAACAAATGTAAAAATTAACTCAGGCTTTATCTGCTTGGAGCCCTCACCAAATCTTGGTGTGTATTTCTGTCTTTCTTGCCCATTTCTCAGGAAGCTCTGTTCTCTCCCTCATTTCCCAAATAAATTCTTTTACTGGCCTAACTATTTAAAATATCAACTCAGGGGAGCTGGTGTGGCTCAGTGTTTGAGTGCTGGCTTCCCACATATGAGGTCCCAAGTTCATTCCCCAGCCCCCAGTACCTTAAAAAGATACATTAGAGATATATAACAGTAGATTTAAAATGGCAGAAGAACAAATAAGTGAAATTGAGGATAGAACATTTGAATGTGAAAAGACAGGCTAGCAGAAAAATGAAAGGGAAAAAATTAACAGGGTCTCAGGGAATTGAATGACAGCATGAATTGCACAAACGTATGCATAATGGGTGTCCCAGAAGGAGAAGAGAACAGAAAAGGGGCAGAATATTTAAGGAAATAATGACAAAAATTTCCCAACCCTTTTGAAAGATATAAATATCAATATCCAAAATGGACAACACACCCCAAACATAATAAATACAAATAGACCTACTCCAAGATACCTACTATTCTGAATGACAAATACCAAGATAAAGAGAGTATTCTGGGTAGCAAATGTGGCTCAATCCACATAGGAAGTCCCAGGTTTGGTTCCCAGTGCCTCCTAAAGAAAAACAAACAATGAGCAAAACAATGAGCAAACAAAAGAGGAAGCCATCTCAGGGAAGCTGATGTGGCCCAGTGATTGAGCACCAGCCTCCTGCATATGAATTCCCAGGTTCAATCCCCAATCCTGGTACCTCAAAATAAAAGAATTAAAAAAAGAGAGAGTATTCTGAAAGCAAAAAGAGAACAACAATGCATCACATACAAGGGAAGCTCAGTAAGACTAAGGGTCAATTTCTCATCAGAAACTATGGAGGCAAGAAGGCAGGGGTATGATGTACTTAAGGTACTGAAAGAGAAATACTGCCAGCCAAGAATTCTTTATCTGGCAAAACTATCCTTCAAAAATGAGGGTGAGTTTAAAGTCTTTACAGACAAACCAAAAAGGAAACAGTATGTTATCAAAAGAATGGAAGTACAAGTGATACTAAAGGGAATGATGCAGCTTGAAAGAAAAAGACAAGGGAGAGAGACGTGGAGAAAAGAGTAGAAATGAAGATTATTAGAAAGAGTAACTTAAAGGGTAAAAAGACAGACAATAGCAAGATAAAACAATGAAAAACCAAAGGATAAAATAGATGAAGAAAGTAATGCCTTTACAGTAATAATACTGAACATTAACGGATTGAACTCACCAATCAAAAGTTTTAGCATGCTTGCAATCTATGTCTGAGATTGTGTACACTTTTATTGTTTCTTAATAAACTCTTTACTCTCTTGCATAAAAAAAAAAGATATAGACTGACAGAATGGATAAAAAAAAAATGAACCACCTATATGCTGTCTACAGGAGACTCATTTTAGATGTAACGACACAATCAGGTTGAAAGTGAAAGGTTGGAAAAAGATATCTCAAGCAAATAGTAACCAAAAAGATCTGGAATAGCGATACCAATATTGGACAAAATAGATTTTAAATGCAAAACTGTTAGATGAAGAGGTCATTACATATTAACAAAAGGGGCAATTCACCAAGAAGAAATAACTATAATAAATATTTATACATTTAACTTGGGTGCCCTAAGATACATGAGGTACACATTGGCAAAACTGAAAGAAGAAATAGACATCTCTACAATGAGATTTGGAGACTTTTTCAAATTTCTTGTGTTGGATACTCTGTTTATTAATTTTCAACATTTGTCCTTTCCTAATATAGTCATTTAATCAGCATGAGTGGCATTCTACATATTTAACTATGTAATATTTTATTATTGTTCGGTTATAAATATTTTCTAACTTCTCATATTGTTTCTGCTGTGAACCTTGTATTAGGAGTGTGTTTGAAAATTTCCATTCTGTGAGATTTTCTTAATGATCTTCTTGTCACCAAATCTGAACTTCATTGCATTGTCAGTAGAGAACATGGTCCCTACGATAGTGATTTTTTAAGGTTAATACAAGGTTGATTTTCATAAATGCTCATTAGTGTTTGATAAGAATGTTAGTTTTCTGATTGTTTAATACACACTTGAAACTGTCTAATTCAAGTGTTCTTACTATTTTACAATTATTTTTATCTTCCTATTCTTTTTCTTCCTGTTTTTTTTCTGCTTGATATATTGTTTACTGAGAGAAGTATGTTAACAGCACTCACTATGAATGTTGATTACTCAATTTTTCATTTTAGTTCCATCCATTTTCACTTTACATATTTTGAGCTTATGTTCCTAGATGCATATAGATTTGACATATTTCTAGAAATTTTTAAAAATCAATTTATAGCAGGCTCTTTATCCTTTAAAATGCCATTTGAAAATAAACAAAAAAAAAACCCAAAACATTAAAATAAATGTTTTTTGCCTAAAGTCTTTTTTACCTGATATTAATTGGGTTATTCCAACTTTCTTTGGGTGAATATTTCCACGTCTTGCAAATTTTCTGTAACCCTTATGATTTAAGCATGTTTCTTTTAAATATCTTACAGATGGGTTAAAAAAAATTCTGTCTGATATCAATTCTAGCCAAACTGATCTACACATTTAACACAATCTGAATAAAAATTCCAACACCCTCTTTGTAGTTTTGGAAGAGCCAGTTATCTAATTTGTCTGGATGGGTAAGTGCCCCTGAAGAGCCAAAAT
>JAQZBX010092836.1:0-12229 GCA_029593785.1 Cabassous unicinctus
TTAGGAGGTATCAGAGATTGAATCCAGGACCTCGTATATGGGAAGCAGGCACTCAACCACTTGAGCCACATCCGCTCCCCAATGAGAGTTGGTTTTTTTCAGTTTGTTTGTTTTTGTTTTTTTTAGGAGGTACCAGGGATCGAACCTGGGCCCTTGCACATGGGAAGCAGGCACTCAACCACTTGAGCTACATCTGCTCCCCTGCCCTGCTTTTCAAAAGCAGGTAACAGGATTTTATATGTTTCTAATAACAAAAAAAGTTAACTGTTATAGTCCTTGAGTAACTTATTCCTGGGACAACAACAATAAAAAAATATTTCCCCAATCTGACAAGAAGGTGGCTACAAACAGTCTAAATGAAAAACAGATTTGACAATTCTAAATAATAATACTCGTATGATGGATAGTTGTACATTAGAGTGTTTGGGAAAATATGAGGAATAGCACTAATTTGATTTCAAAACTATCATATCCAGTTCCAAATTTAAAATGCTTTAATCTGTGTGGGGTTAGAGACAGGCAGAGGGAAATATTTTTTAACAAAAACAATGTATGTAATATATAATTCAAATTAAAAAGAAATCAAAAGCCAAAGTCAAAGGTAAATTTAATGTGTTTACAAGTTGACTCTTTAACTTTAATTAGTTTAGAAGCATGACTTGTAACTTGATTTCCTAAGGTAAACTTCAATTAATTGCAGGAAAGACCTGCTGAAAACCCAGACAGTCACATGGGTCTCCCTCTTTCTTCCTTTGGTCACAGAAATAAGAAGTGCAAGAAAGGATGAAATGGCAAATTTTGGAGACAAGTAACTCATGTGCAATGTGCAGGATTTCTTCTTGAAGGCATGGACAAAGAATTACAACTAGCAGCATCAGAAGGAAGGAAAAATAACACCCTTTTTGATAAGCTGCAAAGAGAGAAAGTTTTGATGCCACTTTGAAGAGACCTGAGTAAGATTTTACAAGTTAAAGTTTTTTCACAAAACAGGAAAGCACGGCTATCTAAACAACACAGAAAGTTCTGGGACCACCTGCATCAGAAACACTTTGGGGCCGTTGTTAAAAAGTTGGGTTCTTGTGGGTCTCACCCAAGACCCAATAAATTAAAAGGGAGCCTCAAGGATTCTGAATTCTTAGCGAACTCCCCAGGTAATTTTAGACACTAAAGTTTAAGAATCACTATAGTAGGGTCCAACCAACTACCAACCAGAATTACCTGAGGACAAACTCTCAGCATGGCTAACAGAGCTCCTAGAAAGAAATAAGCAGTTTGGATAAGGGCTGGCCTTCCGTTTCATTTTCTCCAAATGTTTCCACTCTTCCCCAAAGCCCTCAAACTACAACACATGAAATATGAAGTGTATAAGAAAGCCAAGTTAGGGAAGCGGGTGTGGCTCAGTGGATAGAGCCCCCGTTTACCATATGGGAGGCCCGGGTTCACGTCCCGAGGCCTCCTTGTGGAGGGCACGCCGGCCTGAGTGGTGCGGTGCGCTGATGCAGCAACCTCACGGCAGGAAGCAGGTGTGGCGCAATGGATAGAGCACCCGTTTACCATATGAGAGGCCCCGGATTCGCTTCCCGGCGCCTCCTTGTGAGGGCAGGCCGGCTCTGGCACGGTGCCGTGGGCTGATGCGGCAAGACCTCACAGCAAGGGGGAGATAAGCAGACACAGAGAAGACACGCAGCGAATGGACACAGCAGCACAAGCAGCAAGGGGGGGATAAAAAAAATAAAATAAATAAATCTTCAAAAAAAAAGAAAGCCAAGTTAAACATTTCATATACTTAAACTAAAAAACTGACTATGTAAAAGTTGCTTAGAACAAGAAAAGTTGCAAATATTTTAATCTTCCTCCACATTCTCTCCTTTTAGCTCCTCAAATTTGCTTTTTAGCCAAAACTCAAGACTTTGGGAAATAATATATCACCAACTGTTATGGGTCAAATTATGTCCCCCTCAAAAGATATTTTCAAGTCCTAATCCCAGTCATGTGAATGTGACATTATTTGAAACTGGGGTGTCTGATAACATGTTTAGTTAAAATGAGGCCAAACTGGAGCAGCGTGGGCCTTAATTCAATACCACTGGCATCTTTATAAGAGGAAATTTAGACCCATAGACTTAGGGGGAGAAGCCCATGTGAAGATAGAAGCAGGTGCATCTTACAAGCCAAGGAATGCCAAGGACTGCCAGCAAACACCAGAAATTTAAAAAAGCAAGGAAGGATTCTCCTCCTACATGTTTCAGATGGAACATGGCCCTCCTGGCATCTTGATTTCAGATTTCTAGTCTCCAGAACCATGAAACAATAAATTTCTGCTATTTTAAGCATCTGGTTTACGGTACTTTGTTAAGGCAGCCCTAGGAAACTAAGACACTAACTATGTCAGAGCCCATTTTAATGCCCATGCAATCCCAGTTACAAATTTTGTTTAGCAATATCCTACTCCACAAATTATATAATTTTATTCAGGTAGTACACAGCAAATTCATTCCAGCGTCTTCCTTTCTTTAAGCCAGTGGGTTTAAGTGGCAGAGTTGGGGAGAGAGATTTGGTGGTCTTGTTGTAGTCTAAATAATAACATTTGACTCCTCACTGTATGTCAGATAATTTTAAAAAGGCTTAGAATACTTACCCACTTAACCCTCATGACAATCATCTGAGGTAGGTATTGTTATTGTCATCCCCAATGTCCAGATGGGTTAAGTAACTTGTCCAGAATTACACAGTTAGTTAGCTGATTCAAATCCAGGCAGTTTAACTCCAGAACCAGCACTTTCAACCACTACACTATCCGGCAGTTTGCAGATGCCAGGTAGGTTTAAGCTATTTTACTCCTTAATCCACTAAAATTTGTCAGACCATCCAAATCACCTGGGGGAGCTTTCTAAAAATGCAAATTAACCTGCCAAAAGCAGGTCCTCTGAATGTGGGTGAGGGGTGTGGATTCAGGAGACTTAACTGTTGTTTAAGATTTATTTATTCCCCGCCCCCTTCCCCTGGTTGTTTCGGCTCGCTGTCTGCTCTCTGTGTTTGTTTGTTGTGTGCTCTCTGTATCAGGTCATCATCTTTTTTAGAAGGCACTGGGACGCGAACCCAGGGCCTCCCATGTGGGAGGGAGGTGCTTAATTGCTTGAGCTACCTCTACTCCCTGTTTGTTGTGTCTCATTGTGTTTCCTCCATGTGCCTCTTGGTTGCATCATCTCACTGCATCGTCTTGTTGGGTCAGCTCACTGTGCCAGCCCGTTGCATCAGCTGTCTTCTTTAGGAGGCACCAGGAACTGAACCTGGGACCTCCCATGTGGTTAGAGGGTACACAGGGCTTGAGTCACATGCGCTTCCCTTGTTTGTCTTTTTATTGTTGAGTTGTAGCATCGAGCAGACAGCAAGCGCAAAACAACGGGGTGGGGGTGGAATAAATAAATAAATCTTTAAAAAGACTTGAATAGACATTGTCGAAAGAAGAATTACAAATGACAAAAAAACACAAGAAAAAATATTCAACATCACTAGTGATTAGGGAAATGCAAATCAAAGCTACAATGAAATATCATTTCACACCTATTAGAATGGCCACTATTAAAAAGTCAGAAAATTACAAGTGTTGGAACTATTAAAAAGTCAGAAAATTACAAGTGTTGGAGAGAATGCAGAGAGATAGGGACGCTTATTCACTGTTGGTGGGAATGTAGAATGGTACAGCCACTGTGGAGGACTGTTTGGCAGTTCCTAAAGAAGTTGAATACAGATTTGCCACATGACCTGGCAACAGCACTACTAGGTATATACCCAGAAGAACTGAGGGCAGTGACACGAACAGAAATCTGCACACCCATGTCCACAGCAGCGATATTCACAATTGCCAAAAGATGAAAACAACCCAGGCATCCATCAATTGATGAATGGATAAACAAAGTGTGGTGTACACACACAATGGAATATTATGCAGCTGTAAGAAGAAATGAAGTTGTGAAGTATATGACAACATGGATGAACCTGGAGGACATTATGTTGAGTGAAGCAAGCCAAACACAAAAGGACAAATACTGTATAACTGCGCTATTATGAACTGAATATATTGTTTATATGAACTAAATATATTATGGAGTTAATAACTAGAATATGGGTCACCAGAAAATAGAATGATGTTAGAGAATGGAAAGCTGAGGGTTAACCTGTGCAGAATTGGTAAAAAGGTTGTTTGTTAATCTTTGGAAATGAATAGAAAAGGTGAAAGCACAACATAATATTTGTAACTAGCAGTGCTTTTATATGGGTATGACAGTGGTTGAAAGGAAAAGTCTAAGGTCATGTATATTTACTAGAAGGAAAGCTAAAAATGTAATATGGGACTGTACAGCATAGTGAAACCTCATGTGAAACATGAATATGGGTAATATTGCATATATAAGATGGTTTTTCTTTGAAACTGAATATATGTTAATGTTACAGGATGTTAACATCAGGCAAAAAAAATGATGCTAAGTGAGAGAAACCAGACACAAAGTACTACATATTGTATGATTCCATTTATATAAAATGTAAATATAAATCAATTTATAAAGATGGAATTAGATTAGTGGTATGTGGGGCTGGGGAAGGATAGAGGGATTGAGAGATGACTGCTAAGGGGTGTGGTGTTTTTCTTTATGGAGTAATGATATTGTTCTAAAATTTTTTGTGGTGATGAATGCACAACACTGTGATTATACTAAAAGTCACTGAAAACTCTGGATAAATTGCATGTTATGTGAATATATCTCAATAAAAGTGCTTTAAAAAAATAAGCAAAACTCTTTCTAAATCTCCCATCATCCTCAGGAGAAAGGTCATGTACTTGGGCCAGGGTTCAAGGCCAGGGGAGTCTGGCCCCTACCACCTGCCAGACTTGTCTCTTGCTCCTACAGCTCCACCAGTCTGCTTTTCAGCGCCCTTGCACTTTCAGTCCTCCCCATACCAAACAGGCTCTCTCCACCTCTGCAGCTCTGCCTAGCTGTTCCTGCTACCTTTCCATACTGTGTCGTCATGAACTACTAGGTATCTGCAAAGCCCTGCTACAGAGTGCCAGTCCAAGAAACCTCCTCCTACCTTCCAGGGACCCCTCTGAGCAGTGTGCACTGAGCTATGCAGACCTGGTCTCAGATGTGTAGGACCAATGGAAGTCTGGGAACACCGATCCCCCGCCCCTCTTACTGGGAGCCACATCACAGCGGGTCAAAGACCACCAACAAAGGCCTGGCACACAGTAGGTGCTCAGGAAATGTTTGCTGAATAAACAAGTGTACACGAAGGAAATCCTCAAAGAAAGGTTTATGGTAGCAAGGGTGGGGTGGCAATTTACTGGAGCTTTTAAACTTTTGGTGTTTTTCAAGTTTTCAGCAAAGAAGAGATATATATATATATTTTTTTTTTAAGTGAATAAATTAAGTGATTCTGTGGTGAACAGTTTGGGTTAGCTTAGGTTTTCATAAACTGGGACATGCCTGAATTAATAAAGTTATAATAAAAATAAAGATAATATTAATACTTTGAGGGAAAAAAAAGATACACTTTCATATTTTTTCTAGAGGCAAACAGGTAATGGCTGTTAAATCTTTGTAAATGCTGCCCCAAATAGCCTGAACTGAAAAGGCTTGAAAATCAATGCTCTAGGTTCACTTCTTCACTCACTCATTTCCAATATTATATTAATACTACCTTAAATTAATACTAGACCATTTGTAGCAAATAAAATATTTCTCTGATGACAGTATTATCTGTTTTCCATAGAGTAATAAGGGATTAGACAAAGTAATCTCTGAAGTTCCCTCCACTTTAAACAGCTCTGACTTTATATTAAAGCAAAATCATTCCCCAAATAAAAACCTTTTAGTCAAAAGCCATATACTAAATAAAGTGTGAAGTATAATTAATAAAGTCCCAATGTTGGTTCCTTGGTTGTGACAAATGTACCACAGTACGTAATGTTAGCAATTGGATAAACTGGGTAAGTGGTATTTGGGAACTCTCTGTATCTATGCAACTTTTCTGTAAATCTAAAATTATCCTAAAATTTAAAAGTTTATTTAAAAAAATTAATACTAAATCTCCTTGCCCATTTTGGGCAGTTCAGAACATTTCTACCAAACAAGTAACTCTAAGTTTATATCAGAGTAACAGTCTGCAGCATTTGCTTTGCTTTCTGGACTACAGTGTTAAAATGCTAATTTAGCTTAGCACTTGAAAGTAACATGGATAAATGCTTAAATTATCTTAGTGCCACAAAAATGGAAGTTTCACAATATAAATATTTTTCTTATATTCAGGTTATCACATCTCTAACCTTCCACCTTAAAACAAAGAACTTTTAAAATGAAGTCCTTAAACCAGGGCTGAACTTCCAGTGGTTCAGGCAGATCCTATAGTGTTTTGTTTTTTTAAGGAAATGCTGATCTGAGGGGATAAAAAGGAATAGAAGCAGGATACACACACACACACACACACACACACACACACACACACACAAACTCTTAGGTTGCTGGGGCAAGGACAATTTCTGATTATTCTGCCTGGGAGGGATGGATATCTTCAAAATCATACTACCTACATAACAGTAAAGAAGGGGAGTCCATCAAAGTTGCCAATGCAACTTGAGTGTGGTTTTTCATACAAGTGCTAAGTACTGTTGATTCAGAGATGACTTTCACAATCCCTACTTTTAACAGTGTTCAGAATCCAGTTAAGGTTTTGGCCAAATGCTAAGAGAAAATCTGTACCTCTCTCTGAACCTGCCCTTTCCCAAGAATGTATATAAAGGAAGTAATGACCCCTAGAGTCTTGACATTCAGATGTCAATTAAGAAAAACAAGGCTTAGAGAGAAATTAACTTTAGGGCACCTAAGCTTTTTAACTTCAAATCCAGTGCTCTAATACATGTGAATAATGTGACCATGTAAGTGTCACTTAGCTATACTGACAAAAGTCCTATTAGTCTAAAAGGAAAAGAAAATTTAATTAGTTCAAAATTACTGCTTACTACTGATAACATGAAAGCCTCCTATAATAGGTTTGCCTTGTTATTGTTCATAAATTACAATGCATATATATATCTAGATATAGATACAGATATCTTCAATCTTAACCTCCTCTAGCCTGCACTCTACCTCCAGGTCAGAGACCATTGTTCAAATCATCTCTATTCCCAATGCATGGCACAGAGCAAGCATTCAGGATACAGTGGTTGAATTAGTGATATCCAAGTCAAATTAGTGATCCCATCCAGGTATAAACTGCCTATACCTGACTCAAAACATGACCAAGGTAGAAAAAATGAGCAAAAAACACCCAAAGGCCACAAAGGCTTACAAGTATATAAACCTGACTAACCCTGAGGTCTTTACAGACACTATGAGTTTTAAACACACATCTCACTACTTTATATTTTGTCCCATGAGTGATGCAAAATTAAAATTCCTTAATCTTTATTTAAACAACTTTATAATTTAATTTATACAAATAAAAGTAGAAAGAGGATAGTATAGAAGATGAATGTAAATATTAATTACAATAAAAAAGGATAAGAGTGAATATGAAATATTAGTCAGAAAATATACACACTACTTCTATAGCCATCTAAAACTTTAAAACTTAAGCTGCAGAATTTTTTTTCTTTCACTTATGGTTATAGTCAAGATCCCTCAAAAGGGAGCAGAAAAGGAAAAAAAAGGGGCGGGGAGCAGAAACCATAAAAAAAAGAGAGTTCTGAAAGGGAGGAGTTACATATTGGGAATACTTTCCTATTTGCCTAGAGAGTTTAAAAAAAAAAAGCGTATTAAAATCTGACTCAAGGGAAACTGCTTTTCCAGTAATGTGGGTTGAAATAAGTATTTTCTGACTATTTTCTGCTTATCTGCTTATTTGTTGTTAGTCCAACAAAACTCCATTCTGAAACCTGCAATGTACAGCAGTATAATTTAATTTCAAATATATCATGTCAAATCCCAAATACGATACCATAAAAAAGTGAAAAGTTGCTGAAAAAAGTAGACTTAAGTGAGGTAATTAAGAGAGATTTCCAAGTCATAGCAATTTGGCTTAAAAGGCTGGGATCAAGATCTAAACACCAATCTGACTACATTTTAATAAAAGCCACTGGAACAAATTATTAAGCGCTATAATACACAATCACTTTTGTTTTGTTTTTAGGAGATTGTACCTAGGACCTCGTATACGGGAAGCAGATGTTCAACTACTGAGCTACACCAGTTCCCCTACACAATCACTTTTAATTTCAAGAATTCTCAAATACTTGAATGGATTTAGACTCCAAGCAAATAGATCTACAAAGTGACTTCTCTTTCTCGTTCACAACCACACCCGCACACACATACCGCCCCCATCACCCACCCGAATCCTGGGGCACAATAAAGAAATTGCGGCTGGAGAAGGTTGTCTGTTTTTCTGGAAAAGGCGAAACTGTAGATAGGACACTAGAACGCTGGTCAGAACTGAATACACAGAAACCAGTTATGAATGGCAGGTATAGCCTCCAGTGACAGGGAAACAGAAAAACTCATTCCTCGCAGAGCTCTCTAGAAAACACAATGAAGACAGGGTTCCTCTTCCCCCGGTGACAAATCAAAGCTAAGTCCCGATGCGCGCGGGGGCCCGCTGCGAGGCGGTCACCCGAGCCGGTCTCGGCTCGCTCTCGGCCCCGGCCCCGCGCCCGTCCCGAGTCCCGGCGCAGCCCGCGCTGTACCTGGCGAAGAAGTCGGCGAAGCCACCGCTCCGTCGAGCCCGGGCCGAGGCCCCCGCGGGGCCCTGCTCCGCCGCGGGCGGGGGCAGCGGCGGCGCCGCCGAGGGCAGGTGGTCGCGGGCGCTCTGGCGGCGGCTCACCTCGAACGTGTTCCGAGAGTTCAAGTGTACGTTGGCGAAGCCAAAACGCGGCTCCGCGCCCCCGCTAGTCCTTGCGGCCGAAACAGCTGGGGGCGCACCCTCCACGGGACCGCCGGCGCCGGCTCCCGGCTGCTCCAGGTCCTCGCTGCTGCCGCCGCTGACTGGACTACCTCCCGAACCGCTGCCCGCGCCTTCGGGCTCTTCGGTGTCCGCGGTCGCCAGGCAGCAGCTCCGCAACGGGTCTTCGAGCGGCGCGGCCCAGTCGGACCGGCTGCCCGCGCCGTCCGCGCCCTCGTCGCCAGGCCCTTCCAGGCGGAGGCGGCCGCAGGGGCGGCGGCGGCGCGGCTGCCGGCCGCCGGCGCGGGGCAGCCCGCGAGCCTCCTCCAGGTCGCGACAGTCCCGTCCCGGCAGGAAGCCAGAGTCTCCGTTGGTCATGCCTCCGTGCCGCGGCGCGCGGGCATCTGCCGCCGTCTCCGAGCCGCGCTGCTTGGAGCCCGAGCCCGGCGGACAGGCGTCCGAGCGCGCGGCTGCCGAGTGCGGCGGAGCGCGGGCCTGGCCGGCGGCGAGCGGACAGTAGCAAAGCCCGGGCTCCAGCTGACCCCCTGCCGCCGCGAGGTAACGCTGAAGGAGCTGCCGAGGCGGCGTCTCCACCTCTTCCTCCTCTTCCTCTTCTTCCTCCTGCGGGTCCACAGCGCCGACGCCTCCGCCGAAGCCTCCCGTAGCCCGGATCATCTTCCCATCCTGGCCCACGGGCTCCAGCGCCGGCACAGAGAACAACTTGGGGTTTCTTCCCGAACAGGCTCCAGCATCCTCCGGACCCACCATCTGGGCGCCAGCCGACCGCCGCCGCGGGAGGCTGTGGAAGACACCCTGACGCAGGCTCGGCCGGGGAATCGCCCTGGGCGCTGGGGCCGCGGCGGCCGCCGCCGCAACGTTCCCAGACCCACCCCTCCCACCACCGGGTTTCGGACAGTTGCGGGCGGGCGAGCACGCGCCTGGACTCGCGCACGCGCAAAAGCCCTGCTGGGCAAGCCCGACCTGGCAATTGCGCGAACCATAGAGACTGCGGCTAGAGAGACTCGCTCCATAACACTCTCAGGCGGCGAATCTTGGATCGGCCACATGGAGAGTGGAGGCTGGTTAGCCAACCCGGAGCATGGCAATTCTTACAGAAGCGGGTGTTGTTCGCTTAGCAAAGATTCAGTTGACGTAAATTTAGATGTGGCTAAGTAATTCCAGCTCTAATTGGTCAACTGTTAATTTTACGATTTTACATACCTCTTTATCCCCGTTGCCACATTTCAGGTCTTCATCACCTCATGCCAAAACCCTCCCCTCTCCACTTCATTTTATACAACGCTATCAAAGTCATCTTTCTTCTCTAACACCATCGTTCTGCTTTAAAGATCGCCGGTATCACCTAATGAGGGAGAACAAGTCAAGTAGAGAGGGGCTATGATAGGGGAATATGAAATAATGGACTAAAATGGGGATGACGAAAATTGAGTGGAAGTATGTTTAAGGTAGAAATCACAAGACATGATAACTGATGACATTTAAGGAGTGGTAGAGAAGGAGGAGCCAGCATTACTACAAATCTGAGATGGAAACTAATGTGGTTTGAATAATTAGGGAATTCGACTGGGAAAAAAATCTTGATTAATAAGGGAAAGACCTGGAGAAGTAAAGGACTGATTGAAAATATCCAATATATAGTTAGAGTTCTAAAACTTGGGTTAAGGTTTAGGTTTGAAGATGCAGATTGGAGAATGGTCTGCATAATACAAGTAGGTGAATTATGGATGACCTAGTCTAGGAATAAAGAATAAAGATAGAAGAGGGAGCAGAAATTTGGCAATAAAAATACAAAGATGTTATTACATCTGGGTGGGCAAAGAAGATGTATTGCAAGGGAATAAGAGGCACCAATTATGGATGAAATAAAGCAGATAGACCACCATTCTAGAAGTTTGTCAATGAAAGAGAAGATAGAGATAGAATGGAGTCATAGTTAGAGGGAGCAGTATGGCCAAGACTTTTTTAAAAAGTATTTTTCTTATAAAAAAAATACATACCTAAACACAAAAGAGTAAATTAATATATATATTAAAGAGTAATAATATAATTTGAAAATAAGCTAGACGTCTATGTACCCAAAATCCAGTTTAAGAAACATTGTTTTGTATTAATGAGCATTTTTTAAGGTCCTAGGGAAGGACCAAGTGGAATGGACATAATTAACAATGCATTTATTGTCAAGATCATTCAAAAGGGAAGCGGATATAACTCAAGCAATTGGGCCCCTGTCTACCATATAGGAGGTCCAGGGATTGATTCCTGGGACCTCCTGGTGGAGGCAAGCTGGCCCGCGCAGCGAGGTGGCCCACAGGAGAGCTGGCCCACATGGAGTGCTGGCCCGCGCATGAGTGCTGGCTCACGCAGGTAGCTGGTGCAGCAAGATGACACAACAAAAAGAGACACAGAGTAGAGACGATAAGTGACGCAGCACACCAGGGAGCTGAGGTAGCACAAGAGACTGAGCGCCTCTCTCCCACTCCAGAAGGCCCCAGGATTGGTTCCCAGTGCCACCTCAAGAGAAGACAAGCAGACACAGAAGAACACACAGCGAATGGACACAGAGAGCAGACAGCGAGTGCAAAACAATGCAGGGAGGGGAATAAATTAGTAAATCTTAAAAATAAAAAAAAATCATTCAGAAGAAGGAAGAAATGAGTTCCGGGACACAAGTAGAAAAGTTAATATAGGAGAGGTCTAGACATAGTGATAGATAATGGTAAAGATGAGGGTAGATTAGGGAATGCAAATCAAAACCCTGAGATACCATCTCATTCCCACTAGAATGGCTATTTTTAAAATGGAAAATAATAAGTGCTGGTGAGGATGCAGAGAAATAGGAACCTTTGTGTATTGTTGGTGGGAATGTGAAATGGAGCAGCCACTCTGCAAAATGGTTTGGCAGTTCCTCAATAAGTTAAAAATAGAATCACCATATAACCCAGTAATTCCATTGCTAGGTTTATACCCCCAAAGAATTTAAAGCAGGGATGGGAACAGGTATTTGTACACCAGTGTTCATGACATTACTCACAATAGCCAAAAGATGGAAGCAATCCAAATGTCCATCAGCAGATGAATGGATAAGCAAAATGTGGTAGATACTCTGTAAACCTACAACTACTCTAATTTTTAAAAAGTTACCCCAAAAAGTGGTATATACATACAATGAAATATTTCAGCTTTAAAAAGAAATGAAGGGAAGCAGGTGTGGCTCAGTGGATAGAGCCCCCGTTTACCATATGGGAGGCCCTGGGTTTGCATCCCAAGGCCTCCT
>JAQZBX010092837.1:0-12223 GCA_029593785.1 Cabassous unicinctus
CTCTACCTTCATCTGTGTGCTATAAGACTTCTAGGACTCTAGGAAAATCTCTTCCCCCCATCATTAAAGGGTATGAGAAGCAAGTTATGGGACTGCTTTTCAATTTTTGTAGACAAAACACTTGGGTAATCATATCCCCTCTCAACAGCTATTAACCTTCAAACAGAATTTTATTGAAGTCTCTTTAAAATGGATAGCCTTCATCTACATATTTTTAAATAATTGGTTTAAATGGGTATTTTCTACATATTTCTATCTAATCCTGATATCACAACAGTACATTGTGATTGGATAACAATGTCAGGTTCAGGATAAATTTAGTTCAGTTCTTACAGTTTAAATTCCACAAATATTGTTACAAACAATTTTAGATTACATGGCAAGACTACTAAAATAATAAATCCAAAAAAACCAGACTCTGAAAAGCCCTTCTAATGAAATAGTAATTTATTCATGAGTAAATATAATTTCAAACAGAATAAATCACATTCTCCATCAAGTGTTATAGATTTATATATATATATATCCTATAAGTGGCTACATATTTCTAATGATATTGGAGGTAGGAATTCTTTCTTAGATAAATTAATAAATATTACTAGATATTTTGGATTGAATTGTTAAATATGATAAATCTGTCTCTAAAACAGATTCAAAATGCTGTTATATTCATATAACAGGGTATTTTGCCTGAAATCGGAAATAGCTGGTTAATTTAGTTAATCTTTTTTTCTACAAAAAGCCAGTAAATTAAAACAAAATTAGTTTGATTTTTATACTGATAGATTAATTGACTAGCCATGTGAGTCGAGATGTTCATATTGATTGTGTGCATATTTAAAGCTTAAGTGTCTTAAATTCCCAGTTCCACTAATTTTCCTTTAATATACTCATCACTTATGTAGTCTTAAGGTATTGAGACTTTAATTGTAGATTACAAAATGATTTGTCAATCAGAAATCTGTGGCTAAAATAGGGCCTTCTGAAAACTTTATATATTTAGAAATTATATCCTTAAAACTTTCAAGACTATTTTAAGTAATCACAGAGGAGACGAAAGCTTAATGTTTTGGATATGGCTGGAACTATGCAGTAGAATAATTCAACCTTCCTTTTTGTGCATAATTGAAGTGATTCTTTTCAAAAAAAGTTTTTTTAGGAGGTCCTGGGAATTGAACCCAGGACTACGTACATGGGAGGCAGGCACTCAACCATAGAGCTGATCCACTCCCCCTCATTATTTTTGATATAGCTATAACAGATTTCTAAATAATCAACTCAGTTCTGTGGTAATATCCAGAATAATTGATTGCTGCTCATTTTTCCCTATCTTTTTTATTTTTTGACAATTGGTATTGCCTACCAATATGATTGTAATAAAATTCAGCATTTTAGGGAAGCGGGTGTGGCTCAATCGATAGAGCTTCCGTTTACCATATGGGAGGCCCTGGGTTCGCTTCCCGGTGCCTCCTTGTGAGGGCAGGCCCGCGCGGCGCAGTGGGCTGATGCAGCAAGACCTCACAGCAAGGGGGAGATAAGCAGACACAGAAAAAACACACAGCAAATGGACACAGCAAACACAAGCAGCAAGGGGGGGAAATAAATAAATAAACAAATCTTAAAAAAAAAATCAACATTTTAATGCTGGGCTTCACTGCTAACTTTTAAGTAACTGTTTTCTTGCATCTATGATACTATAGATAATAGAAACATGGAAAAGCTAGTACATTGTGACAACAGCAAGGCATTTGAAAAGATCTTGGAAACCTCATGTTCAAGCTTTGAGTACAGCATCAAAAATAACAGGTAACAGGGAGCAGATGTGGCTCAAGTGGTTGAGCATCTGCTTCCCACGTGGGAGGTCCTGGGTTCAGTTCCCAGTGTCTCCAAAAAAAAACAAAAAACAAAAAAACACAAGAAACCCAAAACAAATGAAAATACCAAATCAGGGGAGCCGATGTCACCCGGTGGTTGAGCGCCAGCTTCCCATATATTAGGTCTCGGGTTCAATCCCCAGCACCTCAAAAAAAAAAAAAAGTTAATAATTTATAGAATATTAGCACCATTTCTAACTAGAAAGAAAGTGTCCAGTGATGAACTAGAGGGTTCTATCTTGTCCAATATTTTATTCAATGATAGGGAATTTATATAGGCATTTTCATAAAATTTGTGATGATATATGATATGAATTAACAAATGCACTTAAGTGCCTTGACAGTCTTTTGGACTGAATCTAATAAATCATGTCTGGGACTTCAACACTTTTCCCAGCATACCCCTTCCCACTGCAAAAGAAAAGTGAGATAAGGTTTAAAACCAACAATTGGCAAAAAAGACTTAGAAATGTTAAGTGACAATTTTCTCAATTTATAGAGTATCTCAAATGAGGGAGGACATGACCACACTCTACTTTCATTGCTCAGTTTTTGACTGGAGTTTTCCTTTCGTATGTTTAAACTTAAATCACATGGTCAAGAAATTTATAAAAGGACAGGTTGAAGGAGCTGAGCCCATTTAAGCGTTTATCCTATAGGAAAGAAGACATAAAGAGAAATAGGAAAGTAGTAGTCTCTTCATTGTCACAGGAATGAGAAGCTAAGCTTATTCTACATGGTTCCAAGGATATAAACAGGAAACTAAAGGGAGACAAATTTAGCCTTGATTTGAAGGAGAACTTTGTAGTAGAGCTCTCCCAAGATGGAAGGAGCCACTCAAAGGAATAATCAGTTCCTAGTCTTCAATGGGCAATTATATTGTTTCAGGAATTTAAGTTTTAAATAGCGGATAAGGCCAAATGATTGATGATATCCCTTCCAAGATTCTAACATCTATCCTACATATTTCACAAGATTTTTGTGGGGATCATAAGAGATAATATGCATAGAAGTACTTTGAAAAACACATACTTTGGGGAAAAGTTTAACTTAGGTTTAAAATTTTAATAATAAATTGAATTAAGTTCAGATTAATTTAGGGACAATATAATATAAACTTAAATTTTAGGAAAATGTAGCCCAAATTAGATTTTAATATAAATTCTGTAAAATAACTTTTAGAAGAACTTATGAAGGAAAATGTTGATAGATGTAAAAAATTCTAATTTCTTTTCATGAGATATAACAAAATCAAAATAATATATAAAATGGAAAACCATTTACACTATATATGAGGAGTTCATATACTATAGAAAGAGCTCACTGAAATATATAAGTTTTGAAATCCTAAGTGAGAAACATGTGCAGAAGGGAATATAAATATTAAAAATTACATGGTGGGGAGCATGTGTAGCTCAAGTGTTTGAGTAACTGCTTCCCATGTATGAGGTCCTGGGTTTGATCTCTGGTACCTCCTAAAAACAAAAATAAATGGAAAAAACTCAACTCTCATTGGGGAGTGGATGTAGTTCAGTGGTTGAGTTCCGGCTTCCCATGTACAAGGTCATGGGTTCAACACCCAGTACCTCCTAAAAAAAAAAAAAAAAAAAAATTACATAGAAATGATTAATTTCTAGCACTGAAATAAATGTCAATTAAATCAACCTTGGGAATAATTTTACACCTATTAAATGAAATTAATAAATACAAAGATAACTGTACCAGGTTTAAGTGAATTTATTGGAAAAATTATTCTTTTATATACTCTTTAAAAGGGATTGTAAATTGTTATAACTCCTTTGTTAAGCAATATTGTAATAATAATCATTGGTTTGATGTTGAGAGAGAATTCTCCACAGGTCTCTTTCATTTCTGTATATCTTTTGAGCAGAGGCCTTTGTTCTGAATAATATTTTCAAGGATATTTTATAGCAAACAACCTTGGAAGATAAGATAGTTGTTTTTTTGTTGTTGTTTTCTTTTGTTTTTAATTTAACTGTACACTCTAATAACAATAATGTCTCCCTCCATGGTGAAGGTCAGTTATGCTTACTGCCCATTATCAAAGATTTAGGGTTCCTCTCTTGTAATGCAACCCACTGCATGAACAAGTGTCGATTGGCCCTCTTCATGTTAACCTGTGAAATTTAGGGCTTGGGGAATTGATAAATAAAATGATGATACTCTGACTATTGTTATTTCTGTGAGTAATCAACTGTACTTTGTCTTTGACCCAGGAGCTTCATGTCTTCTGCCAGGATCTATGAAACTATGGCAGACTCACCTGTTAGTTTGCAGATAGGGTAAAATCTCAGACCCTTCATGGTTCTTAACATTTGTCATAGAGACCATGCACAGTGTGGATAGAAGGAATGTGAACTCTAGAGTCAGACCAATATACATTCAAATTTTAACTCTGCTTGTGTTTGTCTTGAAGCCTTTCCATGTCCCAGTTTCCT
Source organism: Cabassous unicinctus (assembly GCA_029593785.1). Lineage (NCBI taxonomy): Eukaryota > Metazoa > Chordata > Mammalia > Cingulata > Chlamyphoridae > Cabassous > Cabassous unicinctus. The sequence goes on from JAQZBX010092837.1 coordinate 4,334, forward strand.
CATCTCCAGAATGAAAGGATAATAATGCCTAATTTTTAACATTGATCAGAAGATTAAGTGAGAAAATGCAAGTAAAGTCACTGGCATTTTTCTTGCCACATGTGAGAAATATAATTAATGCTTCTCTTCATCCTTCTAACTCTTTGTCCCCAAAATCCATCTCATGAGAATTCAACTTAAGGAAATCAATCAGCAGACAATAAACTTGTCATTTATGAAAGTATTTATTCACATGATTAGTCTCTCTCTCACCTGACATGATGGTAAGCCATCATCTGAAGCTGCACTGCCTGTCTTCTAATTTGTTAAGACTATTCTTAAAATAATTAATAAATCAGGTTCAGAAATATTCCTAGATAATGTTAAGTTCTATGTCAGAGGCATCTGGAGAGAGACATGAAGCTTGGCAATATCAGGCAGTATCTCTGTAAATCCATTTCAGCAAGGTTGGGGATGGGAAGATCCATATGGTTTTTTCTTATCTCCTCAGGCCTCTGAAATTGGGAAAAATTTGGTTGTTTCCCATTGCTATTGCCAGCAAGATTGTCTGAAGCAATTTTCTCTCTCTCTTAACTCTCACCATCTACAAAAGACCTGGATATGTTTCAAATGATTCTTCCACCTGTTTTCTTTGCCTAATGCCATGACCTCATTTCTTTTCCACAGAGTTCTATCTCCCGTGAACACTAATTACTGCCTGGGACCTGACTCAAGTTGCTTCCCTCCCTCTGACTTGGTGATTGTGCTCTGGCAGATTCCCCTAGAGTGCAGAGATGATGAGAGTTTTGTGCTGGTGTTTCCCCAGTAACCTTAAAAGTATCTTCATCTGGGTCTCACTCACTCCCAGAATGCTATATAGTCACAGCCCAGTTTATGTCATTTTCTAGAACCAGATTGGGGCATATAATAATGAGGGAAACAAAAATGACAGCAGGAAAAAAAGTATTCAACCACAAGAAAGTACTTAAGTCAATTATGCTTTATCCTCTTTGTGATAGACGTTTGTCGCTTTGTTCCCCCAGTCTTGCTATTACAAAAAAAAATTGTTGTTATAAATAACCTTGTTCATATGTCATATTGCATACACATGTAAATTAACAGAGTAAATTCTTAGAAGTAGGGACAGATGCATCAAATGGTAAGTGAATTTTCATTTAAATGGTCATTGTCAAGTTGCCTATACAGGAATTGTACCATTTTACTCCCTCTAGCAGTACATTAGAGGAATTATTTCCTCACAAACTTGCTAACAGAGTTGTAAAATTTACATTTTTGCCATATCTATAATAGGTTAAAATTTTATCTCAGTGTTTTGTAGTTTGCATTTCTTTTAATTCTAGAGAGTTGATTTTACTTTCATATATTTAAAGGATATTTATGCTTTTTAACCTATAAATAGTAGGTCCATATTCTTTGCCCATTGTTCCATTGGATGGTCAGTCTTTTTCTTCTTAATTTTTAGGAGGTTCTTAAATACTCTGTGATACATATGATTTGCAAGTTTTCATTTCTTTGGAATTTGCTTTTGATTATGTGTTTTTAGTCATGCAAAATTTAAACATATATTATATATAAAAAATGTTGATTTTATAAGTCTTTTAATGACTTCTGGATCTGTGACCATAATTTGGAAAACCTTCCTTACTTTAAGACTATATAGAAATGTGCCTATATTTTATTCAAGTGTTTACATGGTTTTGTTTTCCTCTCTAGACTTGGTTTACTACATGTTCTGTTGGTCTGTAACAATATCACAGTTCCCTTCTAACTCAAGTTGAGTTCCAAACAAGAAAGGATTTTATTCACAATTTAGAATAAAAACATAATAAAATGCATTTGAATTCATAGATTTATGATTTTTAAAATTTATTCTTAATATTGAAGAAATAAAGACTCCATCATGTTGCAAAAATGAAAGAAATTTTCTGTTCATTGTTTCTCTACAACTTATGTGAAAGTAAGGGTATCTTTGGAGTAGATTATATGACTACATTCTCTGATCTTTTCAAAGTACCCATTTTTGGGGAAAGTCATGGCTATTTTCAGAAAAGAAAGGACTAGGAAATTTTAACTGTCTCCAGGTATATTCCTAGCTAGGCCTACAGGAAATTAGTTGAGAGCATGAACTTATTTACCAGGCACATCTCCTTACTAGCTATGATACATTGGAGAAGTCATGACTTCTGAGCCTCAATTTCCAGGTAGGCAAATTATGGAAAATAATGTCTTCTTCATAGAACTGAGAGGACTAAATGAAATAACCCACATAATTCACATAGTGAAATTCAATAAGTAGCTGTTATTGGTTATTGAGATGGGATTTTATTTTAGATGAATCCATATTTTTAAGATTGAAATATTAATAAAAATGTATATATTTCTGCTAACCAAAAGTAGAAACAGCATTGTTGCATATGATAACATGAATCTTCAAATGTGCTTCCTTATTTCACTGATTGAAAATGGCAACTTTGGTCTATAAGATGAAGTCTGGTTATTCATTTGTAAATGATGTCTATAGAATTTAGAGAGTAACCTTATAAAAACTCACTGGCTACCTTCAGAGACAGTAATTCAATTAGTTTAATATCTTTCTAGTGGAATCTAGAGCAAAATATACAAAACGAGGTAATAAATTTTGAAAAAGTGCCTGGTGGGGCAGTGTTGGGCATTTCAAGTAAACATCAAGCTTTTCAGAGATAGCTTGAGATGGATGTTCAGTATATGGTGTCACATTTGTAGACATGTTCCCAAGGTCTCATTATTTTGTCTCTTCATTCTTGTACTTCAGCTGCTAGAAATGGCTTTGCTCTTCAAAATCCTGTGATAACTCCTAGCTGTAAATTTAGATTTTAAAAGCCATTGTTACTTGGTGAATGCATTTCTAAGAAATGTGCAAATCAGCAAGTTCTTTTTGAAATGTATTTTGGCTGAATTATCTTTATTTAATGAATAGTTCCAAAAGAAAAGAAGTGGGTGATAATCATTATCCTACTTTAGCTCTTGCTACCTTGGCAAAACTATGGGAGACAATTGAATACAATCCATTGTTCTAATTTATGAATAGTAATGAATTTTTGTTGCCATAGCTTCTAGAAACTAGCTTTGTTCAAACTACTGCTGGATTGTTACAGACATATAAGTGGTATATTAACTAAGTAAAAATGCATTTACAAGTCACACATAGATAACACCTTGTTTAAACAATAATCATTTTCTGTGATAGAGCATTATTTCATTGCTGATATAAAGAGCAAGAACAATAATAACATTACTAAATATTCATTATAATTTTAAGGAGGTGTGTCAATTATTACCATTAGTTCTAAAGAAATTACTAAATGTCTATAAGCCTCAGTTTCCTCATCTGTAAAATGTGGGTAATACCTTTTTCATAAGATGATTATGAGGATAAAATTAGAATATGCATGTAAAGCTATTAGCACAGTGTCTAGTTTATAGTAAACACAAATTCTAGGTATTAATATAAAGATAGAATAAAAGAGCACATGCTTATTTAATTGACATAGATTCTTAATTTATACCTCTTTGTATATCCTCATTTAATTTTATTTTATACATGAAGCTTAGTCATATTTTCTATTTATAGATTAAGTGATTGATTTACTCAAAACCATCAAAATAAAAACAATACATAAACTCATCTTCACACCAAACTTTTGTTCTGGAAGTCTGATCATTAATCTATTTGTTCAGGGGTAAGTTTTGCAAAGGGTGTTTTAGGCTTACCGTCCTCTCTGCACAAGTATGTTCTTTAGAGCTTTAAAAAAAAAAAAGCCATACTCCTTTTCCTTGCAAATATATGTTCTATCCAGAATCTTTATCCAGAACAGACCATCCATCTTATCAACATTGAAAATCTGTTGAATCAGATAAGGCCCCAACTTGAAGTTCTCTGAAATTGTCTAATAAGATAGCTACTTGCCACGTATAGATATTTAAATTTAAATATAAATTAGTTAAAATTAACCTTAGAAATTCAGTTCTTCAGGCTCACTAGCCATATTTCAAGTCCTCAGTAATCACATGTGATTAGCGGCGATTATATTGGACAGCACAGATATAGAACATTTCCATCATCACAGAAAATTCTGTTGGCCTGTGCTATCTTAGAAAATCCTAGTTGATATTCCTTTGCAGATGGAGTAACAGGCCTGGGTTGTTTTACAATTAGACCCTGCTCCAATCTTAAGTTTGATGTTTTGAGGGAATCTCCAACCTTCTCTTGCAGTAACATTATAATAATTGACATCTGGCATTAAAGCTATTACCTTAGTCCAGTAATTCTCAACCGTGGCTGCATATTAGAATCATTTGGGGAGATTCCAAAAATCCAGAGATCCAGGCACATGTTACATTATGACCAATTAAATTAGAATCTCTGGGGAGAGGCAATCAGACATACGTATTTTTAATGCCCTTCCAGAGATTCCAACATCTGGTCAAGTTTGAGAACCATGCATCGCCACACAGATATGGTTTTCTCACTTGTCATTCATTTTTCACATCATATGGTGATTATTATATTGCAAAGGCAAACAACTTTTTTTACACATTGCATTGGTTACTCTTTACGATAATTCCTACTATTATTTCTTTATGCATGTACAACTTTATTTTCTTACATTTTACTTAATTTTATTAACTATTTTAATCAAATTAGAAGTTTTCTGGGTACTCTTCCCATTCTTGATACTTTTGCATTTATCAGGTATGGTGAACATAAGTTCTTAAAATACATCAAAACCAACTTCAAACAGAAAAATAAATGCCAAAAAGAAAAACTAGGTGGAGGAAATAAAAGACCTTATATGACCCTTCTTCCAATGTTTGTAAAGAGATAGATAAGGTGCTTTTACCCTGGAGTTCAGCTTTGTTCATATACACAAAACTTCTTAATTTAAAAGTCCATGCTTGTAGGAGCTTCTGTAATTACTTCCTTCTAACTAAAATGATTTTCTAGAAACAATTTGAAAACGACCTTATTATTTTGGGAAGGCTCATGGTGCAAAACAGAGTTTATATTAAGAGCTTTAGGCAAATGCTAACATTTCTTAAAGTAGCAGGTGGATGGTGATAATTGAGAAATACATTTGTTAAATAATATAAGCTCATGTGTCTACTGAAATTGTATTGTGTTCATTTACCAAAATAATCAAATATGGCAGACAGCTGTCCCCCAATTAACTGCTCTCCATTTTTGCATAATAATAACACTTTTAACTGGGCATATATTAAGATTTTTTAAGAGAGAACGGAAAGAAAATAAATAAAAGCTTAATATGTTTAAAAGACCAAATTTTATCTCTCTATATGAGAGAGAATATAGAATCACTAAATTTAGGGGTAGGTAAATGTATTAGTTTGCATATTGGTTCAGCTCAATAGTAGGGAGCAAAGATAATAGTAACTTGATCAATATAGGGTTCTATTTATCTAATGAAAGTCTAGACAGTTGGTCCAGGCAGGCTAGCATGGTAATTCCATAAGAATCAAATGTCTAGGCACCTTCTATTTTGTTACCCTTTCATCTTTAACAAACAGCTTTCATCTCATGTTACAGTATGAATATGCCAGTCAGAACAAAAGTATAAAAATGGAAGACAGACTACATGTTTCTTTTTCCTTTATAGTCATGGCTTGGAAATTGCACAATAGTCCCATTGGCCAGAACTTATTCACAACCATATCTAGCTGCAAGGGAAGCTTGGAAATGTTGACTTTAGTTGGGCAGCTTTGTGCTCAACCAAAAATTCTATTATTGCGTAAGGAGAACAGAATGGTTTTGAAAGGAAAAATAGTCTCTACAATAAGCCACTGAACTATCTAGGCACACGCTCCTTCCTCTAACCTAAGCATGCTCCCCTCATCTCAAAGCAAACACTCACTTATGGTACCCAGATGAAAATCCAAGATTTCTGGGGGAGGTATAATCTTCCTCTTCAGATTTTAAGTCACAGTTTAAAATAAAACTTTTATCCATAGCTAGCCTCAGACCCTGGATTTTTGTTAGCAACAACACAAATAGAGTACTTAAAGAGAAGAATGCAAGGTCTTGCTCTTTAGGCATCCTCTGAAAATATTATTGTCCTTGAGTTGCTGTTTTATAATTCTCATTAGAAAATGAAAGTTATAAGGAGTGGCATGCTGAATCACATTCACAGGATTCAGAGATCTGACCCCACATAAAACTTTACTAAGAATTCAGAGGAAACACAGGTGAACCATGGTAAAGTGTGGGACAAATAACACAGTTGCCTGACTCTTTCTTTGCAACCTCAGTGTGTACCTGGGCCAGATTTAATACATGAAGTTTCTAAACCATGCATATAGGAAATTGTTTGCATGAAGGGAGCTGTTATGGTCATGAAACTAGTCCATTTTATACTCTGTTAATTATGTAGCTAACATGACATTTTCTAGCTGACCATGTCCCACAAACTCATAAATTCCAGGTTTGTTTACCATAAGCCACCTGATGGTCAAAGGTATATTCTGCTAAAAGTACCCTAAGATAAGAACTGTCCATTAACTTTCCACTTGCTACCATTATTAAGATGCCTAATTGGCATGTTTATCTAACATCTAAGTTTACTTAGAGATTTAATCAGGTCATTTTAACCAACTAAAGATGGCTTACAAAAGGGGAAATGTAATAGACCTTATAGCATACGATCTGAATATAGTTTGGTTCCAAGTTTGGTTCAGAAGCTTAATGATGACCTCGTGGACCCCAAGCTCTTTCCCTCTTTCTGCAATTTTCAGTATGTTGGGCATTTGCCCTTAGGGTTGTTTCCGCGTGGTCACCAGGAGACTTGCCATAGTTACAGGCAACATAGCCTCTTTTTTCTCCCCCCCCCCCCCAAGATGGCTCCCTCATCTGTCTGCTCGCTGTGTCTGCTCGTTATGCCCACTCATCTTCTTTAAGAGACATTGGGAACCGAAACTGGGACCTCCCGTGTGGGGTGGTGGACTCCCAACTGCTTGAGCCATATCTTCTCCCTCATAGCCTCTTTTTATGAAGGAAGAAAACCTTTACCAGGGCCCATTAGCAAACTTAACGTTGGGTCCCATTGATGAAAGTTGAAACACATGCCCATGCTTTAGCTATGAGAGATTGGAAAAGTAACTATAGTGTGGAAAGTAGATATCTACCAGCAAAGAAGAATGGGGCAGAGGAGAGACTGGCTATTGGTTAAGCAATTAAAAGTGTCGTCCATACCTAGTAGATTTTATTTCTAATGCACAATATGAAGAATGAAAAATATAAAGAGTGAAACTGTTACCTACTTTTCTCTAGCTCTGCACAATTTCTTACCTAAAGTTTATCTCTTATATAGATGTTCGATAAAATATTCACTAAAATTTCCATTGGCTGGGAAATATTGAGGGTTATACATGAAGAATCATTCATGGAATTAACCCAGGAGATCCTTAAACCAAATTAATCTCTAAGCTGAGCTATGAAGAAAATCTAAAAGATAGTTCAGATAGTTTCAAATAGTGCTATTGTATTATCCCTATTAGTATTTAACTATTAGAATGTGTGTAATTTGAAAATCGTGCTGATATATCCATATCATATCCCTATATACATTATGTGAGAAGTAGCAAATCTAGTAGTGGTACAGTTATTATAGTACAAGTCAATCTGAAAATGCTTTGAGATGCACAAAATTCTTAGGCTTCAGGATAATCGTATATACATTGTAAGCAGGCCTTATAGAAAATATTCAGTAAAATTACCACTTAAAAAAGAGATTTTTGTCTGTTGTTTTGTTTTTTGAAGTTGAAATAAAGTTTAAAAATTTTTAACACTTCTTTCCCTTATTACTTCATTAGCATTTATAGCACTCTCTACACCTTGAC
>JAQZBX010092838.1:0-12231 GCA_029593785.1 Cabassous unicinctus
TCATAGGCTATTTATATTTTCAGTATCTATATGTTTTAAGAAGTGTGGAATTGATTCTACTCTAACATTAACTATCACACAAGAAGCCTGATTTCCATCTAAGAGGTTATTGTTTTACTTTACAGCTGCCAACTGTATATGTATCCTTCTTAATTTTATTTCTTTTAGGTTTTACCTAATGTGAGTGCTAGAGTTCTCCGTGAACTAAAGAAGTTAAATATTTTGACCAATTTCAATTACTTACTATAAATATTTGTAGAGTGCCTTTGTAAAACCTTCCTTGAAATCAGGCTACTTATATGCGTCCAGTTTGTGCTTCCTCAGATCCTGGTTTATTCTTCTATTTTGACATTTTTCACATTATTTTAATCACTTGTTTACATGTCTGTCTCCCCAGCTAGAATATGAGACCCCATGGGCTGGAATTTCTTTACTTTCATGATTTTGTTTTCATATTTGGCTCAGTGACTGGCAATTAGAATGCACTTGATTAATGTTTATTGAATGAAAGTTGACAACCAGGTAAGATAGCAAAAATGGATATAATGGATAGTAATAAGACTTGGTTTCTGCTAAAAGAAGAATGTGGCAAAGGAGATAATTATGGATGAAATGAAAAGTTCACAATCTAAGAGATGTATTGACTCTGTAGGTAGCATGCAAATGACACAGAAGTGGGACAAGTTCATTCTATCTCATATCGACAGAGTGGAATTCATGGGCATTGGCCCTTGAAATTTTTTAGGAATTTTCTTCGATGTTAGGAAAGCATGATACAATCACAAGGAATGGGGTCAGCAAACCTGGAGGTGCAAAAACCTGAGGCCAGTCTGGAGACTGGAGAGACTGTTCCTGTGAAGGGCACAAAGGAGGAAGCATGTGTCATTCGTGGCTGTCCACACCTTTCACACTTCCTCCACACAATCTGAAAGATGACTATGTTTCAAGAAAGAATTTTAAAAATTGTGGTCTGGGTGGCAGAGGTGTTAGCTTCTTCTTCTTGAGCCACCTGGAGGAAGGGTTTGGGATGTCAGTTATAAGAGCTTAGCCTGGAGCTTGTGCTTTTCCAGCACTTCCATGAGAGCTACCTGGTATTTTTAACCAATGTTTCCATCTAAGTAGAACCTAAGTACAGAAAAGCACAAATCAGAAATAGAGCTAGTTGAATTTTCAAAAGGTGAGCACATCATACACCTGTCAAATGAATCAAAAGGTAGGAAATTACCAGAATCCCAGAAGACCCTAAATGTCCTTCTCATTCACTCCTGCTCATCCTCCCCAGATTCAACCACTTTCCGAATTTCAAGTCACAATTTTTACCAGTTTTTTTTCTTTTTAACTTTATGCACATGGAATATGAGTAAGCAGTATTTGGTTTCTGACATATTTCTGGGTCCCGAATTTAGAGTCATAATAGGATACTCCCACCAAAGTGAAAACAAGTTATTGTACCTGGTAACTCATCACTAAACAGAGCCCCAATCCTGCATGAACTAACCCATATTCCTCAAGGTCTCAGTGAGCTCCAGAGAGCAAGATAGTTGGCCAGCTTTTCCAGGTAGTTTTGTGAGTGACTCTACCACTTGCCTCTTAAAAATGAGCACATCCAAATCTCCTAGAAGTGCCTGACACTACATGGAATGCTGTATGGAACCTATTCTGGCACCAATAAGATAATTACAGCTAGCACACCTAGGGTTTGGGGGGAAATCAATGCCATTTTAGGCTTATTAATTGGAATATATGAACAAATTGGCTCTGGTGAGCTTAACACTACAAATTCTTCCTAAAACAGACTTGAATATAATCAGTATCTGCTTAGCAGCAGCAGGATCCAGCCTGACTTCCTAAAGCAGAACCATACTCCAGGAACAAACATTTTGTCCCACCTGGCAGGTTGATTCCATGGAAACCCTTCCATCACAAAGAGGTCGGCAACTAGTCCTTATGCTGAGTAAGGATATTCCTTCCTGGCAACGAAGCTAGTGACAGCAGCAACAACAGCATCTCCTCAAATATCTTATGGACTATTAAGGAATCTGTCATGAGATTCTTCACTAAGGAGGTAATTTTACAACATAAAAGTAATGCCATGCAAAGATTCTCATGAGATTCACTAACCTTTTTAAGTACTCCAGTTCCCAGAAGTAGCCAGCCTTATAGAATGGTAAAATGGACTTTTAGCAATTGAGACGTATCTTGAGGTTGGATAATTCACACTAAGAATGAGTTGTGTTGTCGTTCAGCATGTAGCATATACTCTAGATCAGTAACCAATGTGTCACAAGTTCTCCCATAGGTAGAATATCTGATTTTAAAAACCAAGAAGCAGAAGTAGGAACAGCATTTCTCACTGTGATACCTAAAATATTGAAATTTAATCATTAAGAGCATTGAATACTATACTAAGTAATTTGAAATGTATCCTGTAGGCAAGGACACATTTATAAAGGTTATGAAAATGGAAAGTGACCTGGAATATTGGGGGACAAGTGATAGGATGGAAACTAATTAGAAAGCTAATGCAGTGGTCAGACATGAAATACTAGTGGGTTGAACTCACACCATGATTTTGGAAGAGGTGAAGAGAGGACATCTTCATAGAGATGGAATCAGCAATGCTTGTGATTGAATACATGTGGAAAGAGAAGAAAATGTTAAAGAAATCCTTACCTTTTTAGATCATGCTTAAGGCTTAAATTTAAGGTTTGCTTATAACAGTTTGGTTTGTGTTTTTACAGGATGCATGGCTCCATATCTTTAGCAGATGACTTAAATTATTAAAATGCAGTGAAAATAGCAAACTGCAGTTAAATGCAAATCAGTGCATCCTAGAACCAAGTAAATGTGGAGCCAAAAAAGTGACATTGAAGACAACATGCTTTATGATACTGTTGTATTTTTCCAGCTGCTTAAGCAAATACCATACAATGGATTGGCTTAACAATAGGAACTTACTGACCATGATTGTAGAGGCTAGAAGGCTTGCTTCCTGCAGAGGTTGGTGTCTTCAGGTTGGCTGGCAATCTTGGTGTGCCTTGGCTTTTCTGTCACATGGTAATTCACATGACAGTGTCTTCTCCTCTTTCTTCTGGGTTCCGTTACTTCCAGCATCTGCTGTCCCTCGTATCTTCCCCTTCTGTGACCAATTTCCTTTACTTATAAGGACTTCAGCTATGTTGGATTAGGCTCATCCTCATTCACTTTGGGCACACCTCAACTAATAACATCTTAAAAGGTCCTAATTACAAATGGGTTCACATCCACAGGACCAGGGATTGGGACCTGACCATGTCTTTTATGGGGGCATGATTCAATTCTCAGCAAAGAATATAGTTAAATAGGTTTTAAACACTTTAAAAAATGGCATGGAATCAAAAACACAAAATCTAGAGTGGTGATTATTCCTGAATGGGATGGTAGGATGGTGAGGTTAAGAGAAGCATAGATTCACATAAATGGGTAAGTTTCTATGTTTTAAGATGGACGTGGTTTCATGGGTATTTGTTTTATCATTGTGTTTAATAACATAAATCAATCACAGGTACTCTCATATTACATAATGACATAACTTACAGGAAATATTTCATCAAATTCAAAAGAAAGTGGGTAATAGAGACATAGAGTTGGAAGTTGTTAGCATGTAGGTGATAGTTTTATTCCTGGAAGCATATGAAATTTCCACTGGAAGGAATGAAAGAGAAGATAAAGAAGATGAAAATAACATCTTGCAATGGGTGAAGAGAGGTATCAGTAAGTGAAGATGTCAGTGAGAAAGTGGAAAAACAGGGAGTAAATCATAGCCTTACATGAAGGGATTAGAAATATGAGTTTCCAACAATGCAAAATGAAGCAGAGAGAACAATTTTTGGATACAGGCCATTCACTTTAACAATAGGTATGCTGTTCGGAAGATGGGCTGCATTACAGTTTGAGGAATACAGAAAGCAAAAGAAGCAACACATGTAGTTGCTGATAAAGAATTCCATATCTATGATACCATTGCAGATATGCCTAGATTTCCCAGAGAATTTATGGACAGCAGATTATCCATTTATACCTTTCATCAATTAAAATACTTTTTAGTATTGAGTCCAATTCCTGTTTTGGTTTCTGATGGATTATAAGAGATTCCTCCAATTATTATCACTGAAAAAAATAAGATTAATAGGGATTAAAAGCCTCTGAATTGATACTGTAAGGAAGTATCCTGTATCTAGCACACCTTCCAAAATGATCAAAATATAACATGATAGTTAGAGAGGGTAAATAGGAATTGTCATGCTTGCTTCTCTTTCCAATGCAGTCTTTCTGAGTTTGAATGACATATTCAATGTGTGTGTGTTCTTGTGTTTGTGTGCTGGACTGGAGGGGAGGGGATGAAGAATCCTTGACATGTGCCTTTGAGGTATTCAGAAGACTGCTCTGTAGGACTGTCCATTGAAGCAAAAGAGAAATTGTACATCATTATGCTGTAAGTTCAATGCCTAAAAGCCCAGTGCAACTGAGGCACACTAACTTCATGTTGCAATGTAAAGTATGGGATATTAACAGTCAAATAAAACTATTAATGGAAAGAGTTTATTATATCAGCTTGGCTAGGATTATATAAAAATGTTATTTTAGGTTCAGAAGCCTTGACAGGAAAATCAATGTAGAGATTAAGATAAATCTGCTGGTAATATTCTCACAGAGGAGTTATATAGAAAGTCCTGGCAGAGGCTAAAAAATATGCAATAATTTCCTTAGAATATATTTGAATCCAGAGATTTCCATCTGAGAAGCCTCTTTCCCTCATTAGTTGTGGTTTTCTGATTCTCAGAGAAGATTTGAGTTGACCTCATGTCTTAGCTTCCAAGATTATGCACCAGTCATTGCACTCATGTACAGAGGACCTGGCCAACAAGTGGGAAGAGAAAAGAAGAATGGAGAAGAAGAGCAATCACCTATGGACACCTGGGGAAGGGAACTGAAAACACACATGTGGTATTTTCAGATAAACCCATCTTAAATTTGCTAATTTGTTGAGAAGTCAACACTCAAGTGTTTTATGATTCAGAGAAGAGTAATTTCCAGTCCTCTTTCAGTGGACGTGTTGGTCAAATCTGAGAAGTCATGATGACCAGCTGATGAAGTACAGAAAACCAATATTCTAGTTGTTTTCTGTATCATTTTGCAGAGGTACCTTAGACAATTACCTTTTTTACCTCATATGGTAGTTAATTTCTGGTGTCAACTTGGCTATGTTATGGTGTCTAGTTGTTTGGTCAAACACTAGTCTAGCTGTTGCTGTGGAGGTATTTTGTAGATGGGATTAGCATCTACAATTAGTTGACTATAAGTAAAGGATATTACCTACCATAATGTGGGTGGGATTCATCCATAATGTGGTTGGAGGTAGAAGAAATTCTACTTCAAGACTATACCATCTCCTCCTGTTTCCAGCATGCAGGAATACCCTACAGACTTCCAACCAAGACTCCAACCTTAACTCTTCCTGCAATTTCCAGCCTACTGGCTTGTCCTATGGTTTCAGTCTTGCCAGCCCCCACAGACATGTGAGTCAATTCCTTAAAATAATCTCTTAATACACACACACACGTACACTCACGTATTCTATCGGTTCTATTTTTTCTGGAGAACCCTTGCCTGATATACCTCATTTTTCTATCAGACAGAATTAACTCCTGCTGTTCCCTCTGCTTCCTAATTCTCATTTATAATACTTTTGGATGCATCCACATTCTCTATGTATGAAGAATATAGAAGAATAAATAAGTTAATAAACACTTCTAAAGTAAAATATATTCTTATTCTTGTTTTAAACACTCATATTCTAAAAGAGAAAAAAAGTACAGATTCATGATCATCATAAGAGTCTTCCAGCAAATAATGCTGAAGAAAAAACATTTTCTGCCTAATTTCAAATGGAAAATTTTGGTATGTTTATTTGTTGATTTGCTTTACATTACTCTCATTTTATGTTAATCTCAATGTTTTTATGTGTCAGCTACTGTAATAAATAATTTGCAAGTATTTTCTCCTTTAATATACAGAAAAATCATGCAAGTCAAGGATTATTATTTTTCTTTTATAAATGAGACTGAATTTTAATTAACTTGCCTGAGCTCACACATCCAGAATTTCTCCAACTAGGGTAAAACCCAAGTCTGCTAACTTAATTCCTTTTGCTTTGGTTAGATTTCATGGCTTTACTTTCTTATTTGGCAGTTATTTAACACATATTAAATCATATTTTTGGAGCCAGTTCAAATGATTTAGGGAATTAGACCCTACTTTTAATTCTTTAAAAAAAATTGTGAAGAACTAAAGTTGAATTATCATAAACCCATTGTCTTAGAGTCCATGCTGCTATGACAAATACCACATAATGGATTTACTTAAACAACAGGAATTTATTGGCTCACATTCTCAGAATCTTTAGAAGTTCAAATCAAGGCATTGGCTAGAAGGCTTGCTTCCTCCTGGGGAAGGGAGTGTTCCATCTGGCAGGGGACCCTTCCCATCCTCACATGGCCATGTCTTCTTCTTAGTCTTTTTATTTCTGTTGAATTACAGCTTCCAGCTCCTAGCTCCTGTGCATATGTCTGAATTTCTTCTAAAGGACCACGGTATTGTGACTAAGGCCCAAACTCATTCAGATGGGCCACACTTTAAGTTAAAATAATATTTTACAGAGATCCCATTTACAAGGGGTTCACTCCCTCAGGAATATGGATTAAGATTACAAACATGTCTAAATTGGAGTCCATAACTCAATCTACCATACAGGCACAGTTTCCCACCTTTAATAATCTTATCCCTGAAAAAAATAAACCCTTTGTCCTGTGTCTTTATATTTTACTTGCTCAAGGAGAAAGAGAAGAATAAAAGGAAATACAGTATTTATAGGATAAAATTGATTTATTTCCATGCCTGGGTATCTTACAAGACTGGGTTTTTCATTCATGCACGCATGCACGAATGAAGGAAGGAAGAGATGCTTTTGTTTCCCCAGTGCCTAGCCAGGTGTCCTAGGTTCTCACTAAATGCTGATTGAATTGAATCAACATAGATAGATGGTTGGAAGGAAATGAGGAGGAGGGGAAACACAAATAATGGGGGGGGAGATGCATTTATATGTAATAGTTTCCAAGCACTGCCTCTACCACAAAGAAAGATGCTATGCTCTACAAAAAGCGAGGCTGATCACACCATCAGCACCCCAATTTCTTGTTTGCAACTCAGCCCAGAAGCTCTCAAAGGCAAGAATAGCTCTGCAGCTCCTGGGAATGAAGCCTGGAGTCAAACCTTCCTAGCACAATGCTCTAATTACGCTGAGCATCTGACAAACTCCAAACCATTCTTTGCACCAGCTGATCAGTAACCAGTAAACACAAACAGGGAATTGAAAAGCTGCCGAGAGAGAGTGGGGGACAAGGAGTAGACAGAAATGGACTTGGCTCGGTCGCCACACGCCTCCAGGCTTTGTCGTTGTTGCTTTGGCATCCTGTAGAATTCAGATTGTTTCTCTCTCTTGCCTTATATAGACATGGCACAGTTTCAAAAATAGCCTGTGCCTTTTAGACTGTTAAAGACATCATCAATCATTGTAGTCTATGGTAATGCTTCAATTACCCAGGAGGGAAAATCTACAGTAGCCAGGGAAGTGACGTCCTGATGTGCTGAAAAGCTCAACTCCAAAACGGCAGCTTTCCCATATTGGCGATGTAAGAAATGTAAGGTCTGGGATGAGCCATTCATAAGCCTTTCCCATGCTGTCTAAGTGTTTGGGAAATGTGCTGCCAGATTTTCTTAATGTTTGTCACCTTTGGTATTGCTTGCTGCCCTTCTGTCTTTTTTATGGTGAGCAACACTGTACTGAGCGTTTGGGGTGGCTGTACTAGCCCACCATTTCCCCATGGCAAGCAGCCCATTTTAGGTTCATCCAAAATGACGTCAAGCGAAAATGAAGCCTTAGAGCTGTTCCTAGCTGTACAAATCATGTTGCTTTCTTACTGCCAACGTGGTTTCAAATTGGCCACTCCCAAGTGATCCTCCAGAAGAACGAATACCCAGGGGTGTGCTTCATCCACTACACACCATTTGTATCTCTGGGAAACAGCACGAGCTGCGGCTGCCTGGAGAGGCCACAGGTGCAGCTGGTCTGTGTGCCGGCCATGTCAGGCTCCCATATGGTAGCCAAGGAGTTCCAACCTGTGCTAAGAAGCAACCCCAAAAAATCAAACAGAAAAACCCCACTTCGGATATAAAATTTTTATCATTTTCACAGGCTTGTGTGACCTGCTCTGCAACAAAAAAAATGTAGGACTGTCGTTTACATGAGTGTTTTTCTACATCTCCTTATGTGAACAAAACATACTCACTACCTATGGGTAAAAAGAAGGGTAACTGTGGTTTTAAATAGATAAGGGCTTTGAAATGTTAAAAGAGGGCAAGTCCCATCTACTGATATTTTTATCAGTATATCTGAGCCCACCAACTATACATATATACTGGGGCGTTATTTTCAGTAAGAAATATTTCACACTGCAATAAACCTGTAATTCGAGTTTTCAGCTTATCATCCGTGATTGTTTTATGACAAGCACAACTATTGCCTTAAATGTTTAGGGTACATACTGCCACACCACTGCATTTATGAATGTTCATGATCTGTGAATCCCATCAAATTTAAACTTGCTTTATATGCCATGCAAACCTCTAACAGATACCACCACAAAAGCACATCAGGTGGCTGCTTGTTCCTGAGCACACAACACACTTTATTTATAGTACTTTGAGATTTCTCTTTCAATTTTTTTAATTTGCCTCAAGGGATTGATAATAGGATAAAGAGCTTTTCACTGCTCTGTCACATATTATGATGCCAGTTTGAGTCTATAATGACCACTAATGCTTAGTCTGAAAATACTTTGTGTACAATCCATTTCTCTTTGAAATGCCTGTATTTTAAATAATCTGTATGTTGAATACCATAAGACCTTTTTCTTGGTAGCTTTTTGAGCTTTAACTATTGGCTAGAAAGCTGCATAGTAGTAATTCCCTCTATTTTAGTAGTTTATAATCTTATAATCTATTTTAAGTAATAAAAAATTAGAGTGAGAAATAATTACTCACATTATATATATCATCAATATCATTTAACTAAATAAAGCTAACCAGAAATCAGTATCTATCCCAACACACATGCTATGAAAAGGCATGGGTCTCTGATTAAAAAATTACTAAAATTATCTGCTAGTTGCTAAAATACTAAAATATATTTTGAATACCATTCAAAGAAGGTGGAACTAATTCAATCAGTGGCTGCTAATAAAAGCTTATAAACTAGAAGTCAGATAGCATTTATAAGACATCAAAGATGGATTTCAAATAACATAGACTGATAGAGAAAGATATAGATATAGGTAGACAGAAACATAGATATATGATTGATTAATAGATGTTAGAAGATAGATAGCTGATAGAGATAGACATAGATAGATGTGAGATACATAGATGATAGATAGACAACAGGTAGATAGATGATAGATGGCTAGAGGTATATAGATATATATGCTTCCTCTACAGTCTCACTCTTTCATGAATTGGGGAAAGATAAGCCAGGATTTGGTAGGAGAAAATTCCAAGATTCTATAAAAGCTTATTAAATAAGTGGTATTTTATGGGAATTCCACACATACGCATGATTGTTTTGTATGTTCACAACTTCTGTAATAAAATTATATTTAACATCTTATTAAATATAATAGAAATAATCACCATTTGAGATTCTATCACTGTAGCTGTTTGATATTGTTTATGAATTCCAAAAATAGATATTGGATTATGTTTGTAAACTGGTCTGTTCCTCTGGGTATATTACATTATACTGGATTAAGAGGTTTCACTTTCATTTGATTAAATAATGATTAAGGCTTTGATTGAGACACGTCAGTAGGACGTTGAGTCTCTGCCACATTGGTGGGAGGGGACTCACAGAGAAACCGCACAGCAGAGAAGGGAGGTTGGAGTTTTGATCCTGGAGCCCAGGAAGTAAACACACAGAGAAGCAGATACATGAGGAAGGAGAGAAAGCTCCATTAGACATGGCAGAGTCCTCGGGAAGAGAGACAAGCCATTTTCCTGATAGTTTATAGCTGGCCTTATGGAGAGAACAGAGCAGCTGAGCCTGGAGAGAAATGAGCCTTGGGAGAGAGACTTATCTCAGCCTACAGCTGAAATTGGAAGAAGCTGGGACCACAGAGCCTTAAGAGGAAGAGGAAGGCTGGACCCTTGCAGACATTGGCAGCCATCTTGCTCCAACACATGGTAACAGACTTTGGTGAGGGAAGTAATTTATGCTTTTTGGCCTGCTAACTGTGAGCTTCTACCCCAAACAAATACCCTTTATAAAAGCCAACAGAATTCTGGTATTTTGCATCAGCACCCCTTTGGCTAATACTAAAATTATATATATATATATAATACAACTGAGAATATTTGCAAATGTTTTGTGCTAGAATCACAAGTCTTCCTTGAGTCACCAGGAAAGACACTTTTAGGCTGGGTTCACAAATGAATGGAAAAGAGAAAAAAATTCCTACTCTCATCCCCATTCTTAGAAAAGGAGACATTTATTAATACCAAACTGCAGCTTGAGAAGTATAGCTGAGCATTTGTCAAAATAGAGCCATGTCTTTGAAAGTGACCTTTGTGATGCTCCCAGTATCACATCTCCACATTCCACATCCCATCTCAGTCAGCACTGGCCTGTCAACACAGCCTGTTGGGGAAGAGAAACCTACAAGGAAAATTAAAGTGGGAATTGTAAAGGATAGAAATTGAAAAATAAATAAAAATTCCTGAGACAGGCAAGAATGGAAGATTCTCTACTAAGTAAAAGCAACTCATGAGATTGATAATGAGATCTGATGCTCTGGAAGAATGCACAAGGGGCCAAAGTGCTAGACCCTCCTGCCTGGGTGCTGCTGGTCAGCCTCAGGAGTCCCAGGAATGAAAACCAGGCCTTCATCAAAACAAGAGCTTTCCCTTCTTACAGGAAGGGATTACAGCTGATTATAAACATACAATGACTAAATAAAGGGGCACTTTATTGGCAGGAATGTGACTCAGTTGAAACAGCCAAGGCTGGGAGAGGAGAAAATGGGCAATTTGAGACCCTAATACTGTAGAGATGTGTGAAAGGACACAGCAGAAGCCAATTCCTCCCTCAGGGCCATGGAAAAAGATACTTTTAACATATTTAGACATTGGTGGGCTTTTCAGTATTTTACTTGGTGTATTAGTCAGCCAAAGGAGTGCTGATGCAAAGTACCAGGTATCTATTGGCTTTTATAAAGGGTATTTATTTAGGGTAAAAGCTTGCAGTTACAAGGCTCTAAAGAGTCCAAATCAAGGTTGTTTTCTAGCCGAAGTCTGTTGCCACATGTTGAAGCAATGTGATGGGAGATCTCTGTATAGTCTCTCCTCCCTTTTTTCCTTTAAGGATCTATGGGCCCAGCTTCTTCCAGTCTCATCTGTAAGCTGGCAAAGGTCTTGTCTCTCTTTCCAGGACCAAAGGATCAAAGTTCTCTCCTATTCCTTGTGATGACAAAGTTCTCTCCTCTGGCATCTATAGAGCTCTCTCTTCCCATGTATCTTCTGTATCTTCCTGAGTGAGTGCCTGCTTATATCAGCCCAACAAGGGGACAGGGACTTAAGCTGTATTACACCCTACTGACTTGGTCAAATCAAAGCCCTAATCTTAACATAATTTAATCAAAGACATCTCAGCTGGATCTATTACAATCAAAGGGGACCACACCCAGAGGAACAGTCCAGTTTACAAACATAACGTCTCTTTTTGGAATTCATAAATAATCTCAAACTGCCACACTTCCACCCTCTGAATTCTAAAAAGACAGTACAATATTCAAAAAACTCTAATCCTTTCAATTAGCAATGCTAAGTACAAAATCACATCACAATTATTTATAGAAATACAGTTTTTCTTCGAGCAAAGTTCCCTCTGGCTGTAGACTTGTGAAATCCACAAAACAATTTATCTGCTTTTAATATACAAAGGGACAGATATAGGATAAACATTTGCATTACCATAAGGAGAATTTGGGAGGGAAACATACATCACTGTTTCCCCAACAGTTCTGAGAACCTGCCGGACATACTCCATTAGATTTCAAAGTCTGAGAGTCATTCTTAAGATGA
>JAQZBX010092839.1:0-12310 GCA_029593785.1 Cabassous unicinctus
CTCTTACTTGGTCTTCCTTTCCCATGTTTATCTGCCCTCAATCCTCTCTTTACACAATAACCAGAGTTCCCTATATAAGAAGTAAATCAAATCATATTGACTTTCCTGCTTAAAGTTCTTGAATGGCTTCCCATTCCACTTAGGGTATAGTACATATTCCTTATCAGGTTACAGTGTCCTGGTGACTTGGCGCCTTTCTACCCTGATAGTCTCACCCTGTGCCCCTCTTCTGTTTACTCAGTACCTTCTAGCTGCATTGCCCTGCTTTTGTTTCCTAGAGCACAACCAGCTCTTGCCCACTTCAAGACTTTGTACTTGCTATTCCCACTGCCTGGTCTTCTCCTCCCCACTTCTTCCCACAAATTTCCTCCTTTCAACTTTTATTTCCAGTGCTTTTGTTCATTCCTGAACCTCTCTCATCTGAACAATAACTTTAGCCTCCTAATTACAGTCTTAATTTTCAAAACTTCTTCATACTCCAGTGTTGCTAGAGTTCTCTTTGTAACCCATAAATCCAGTCTCTAAAATATCTCAAATACAGAGGTTCTTAACCTTTTTTCTTCTATAGATCCTTCGGCAGCCTAGTAAGTGAATACACCCTCTCCTCCATCTTCTCAGAATACTGTTGAAAGTCATAAAATAATATACATATAATACTGCACAAATAAATTATTATAATGTACAGTTATCTTTTAAAAACTTGATACAATTGTGTTTCCTTATTAATTTATAAAATAGAAAGATCAAACAGTATATCTCTGAAGTTCCAAAATATTGAAGAAGTGATTAGCATAAACATCATTTCAAGATATCTGCTACAACTGTAATATGAAATGAAAAGATGTGATTTATTTTGGTAACAAAGTCACAGATACTGCTAGAACTACTGTGGTTTGTAGTTAAATTCATAATTGTATAATGATCAGTAAAAATAAGATGTATTTTATTTTTCATTCACACTTTGAAGCCCCTTGAATTCTATGTCAGATGGATCCTAGTACTTACAAATCTCTTTATACTATTGTTAATACAATAAATTTTATTCTTATTTCATTTTGTAAACTCTTTACAGACATCTCCAACTCTTTCGTTCCAACCTCTTCTATGTACAAAACCTTTTATACCTTTGTACTTTAATCTACAAGCATATAGGACTTCTATCATTTAAAATCATGTTTATGTGTGTATGTGTGGTTTGGTTTTCGTTGTTGTTGCTTTTTGCATGGTCTCGCTGACTAGAACATCTTTCTCCCACTTCTTTCCCTGACAGTCTCTCCCATGTCATTTAATATTAAGCTTTCCTGACTTCACCTCCTCCAGAAGCCTTCATTTTTCTCTGCACAGTTAGGGGTATCTTAACCTGTTCTCATAGCACTGTTTGTACCTCTGCAGTAGTTATCAAAACCTTGTATTGCCCTGTTTCATGTTAGCGCCCCTTAATTGTATGGACTGTGCCTTTTTTCTTGTGTTCTCTCCTATGTCTAGGAGGACATGGGTGTTTAATAAATTTTTGTTGAATAAATTGATGATGTGATGAACCTGTAGTAGCTTCTAGGCTCCTGTGGAGCAGCCAGTAAATAAAGATGGAGCATGTAAAATCAGAAGTAAGTCGATCTGAGTTGCCTTGAAAATGGCTTTAAAGCAGCAGATGTAGATTGGGCTTAAAAATGCACAGCATGATGGAACAGCTCCAATTTAGGATTCACAAACACTATTTTTAGAAAAATAAAGTTTTGGGGTTTCAATAATGCCTCCTATAAAGACATGTTCAAGTCTTAATGTGCATTCCTGAGGATGTGAACTCATTTGTAAATAGAACCCTTGAAGATGTCATTATTAGTTAGGGTGTGGACTCATTTATGAATCTTCAAAGATCCTATTTAGATGAGGCCATACTGAATCAGGGTGGACCTTAATCCATAGGACTAGTGTCCTTATAAGCAAAGGAAATGTGGCTATAGTCAGTAGAAGCCACAAGTCAGAAGAAGCCAGAAGTAGAAAAAGCCAGAAAGAGAGAGATCACCACATGATGGACGATTGCTTTGCCAATACCTTGATTTTGGACAGCTAGCCTCCAAAATTTTGTGTCAATAAATCTCCATTTTTCAAGCCAACCAGTGTGTGGTACTTGTCATAGCAGCCCTGGGAAACTAAGACTCTAAACAAAGGAGAGAGGGAAAAAAAAATTTGGGTTTCAGGAATATAGGGAAGCAGTCTCTTCCTTGACACCAATGATCCATATTTTAAGTGATGCCCTGGTAAAATTAACTCTTCCAGCCTCCTAACTCTTTTGGATAGGATCCAGGATGGGGGCCAGTTACAATGATTCTGTGTTGTAACTGTTTAGTTGTGGTGCCAGAGTTTTTGCTTTTATTCTTCAACTTTTATTTATCTCATTTTCTACATCTTATCAAGTTATTATATACACATGTAGATAGATGTACATATACATTTATATATAGATTTATCTATATATATTTATATATATATATATATGGCATTTTCTACTCTAGGCAACAAAACTACATAATGATAATTTTCATATCATTAAACATGTACTCTATTTTATCACAAGTTTAATATACCCAGAGTAAATATCTTTAAATATTTGTTCAACATAATTTGCTAAATATGGAAGGATTTGTGTTCATTAAAATGTATAATTACTTTCATACCATATGCTGTTCTGATAGAAAATAAGGTTAAATTTTTGAAGGAGACACCTATGATTTCAAGATTAGATCACATTCAATATCTCATTCTTCAAAGTATAAAATATACTTTATGGCTTTCATGTAGAATTTGGGGATGGGGTAGGCGTCATTAGCATCACTCGACCTCATTCTGACCTTAGTTATGTATTATCCTGTTTGACTTCCACGATATATACAATGATAAATACCCTTCAGCATTTTCAGTTTTTGGATTAAATCTTGAAAATATCTTCTTAACCTGTGGAAAAAACAAGGATATGCCATACCCATTAGACAACATATTATCATGTTAATATCACAGGTATTGCTTGAAAGTCTTCAGGGGCCAAGACACCAGGTTCAGCAGGGTAAGAGCATCAACTAGAGGAATACCTGTGAGTTGGAGGATACTGGGTCTAGGGCAAGCTTGGAGGGACTGATTTGTCAGGAATATTTTCTGTCATAAATGACAGAACTGCTGTTCAAATTAGCTTAAACAAACAAAAATATTATGACAAATAACTGAAAAGTCCAAGAATATTGCAGGCTACAGGCATTGTAAGATCTAGGAGACCAACCAATTGTTATCAGATCTTTTGTCTCTTGAGCAGATTTTTTTCACTGGGTGAGCAAACAGCAATTATGTATGGAAGACTTGAATTTACTTGTTGAAAAAACCTTCTGAGAAGAAAGTTTATTTTTTGCTAGTGCTGGCAGAAAATTCTATGGAAAGACCTGGCTAAATCATATGTTCTTGCTTAACCAATCACCATGGCCAGAAGATGTGATGGTTTATCCTTTCTGTGTTGAGAGTGGGAGGACAAGAATCCATTCAAATAAATGAAATAGATTAAACATAGGAAAATGTAGGGTACTACCAGAAGAATGTGAAAAGATGCGGCATGGGCAAGAACAATATATTTCTAGTGCTAAGGAATGTTAAGGGAAAGTGGTCAATGGATAAATGGTACAGTTAAGAGGAAAGAGTTTTAAAAGTGAGAGAGTGAAAATGTATGTGCCAAATTCAAGAAGCAAGTAAAAGACTTAAAGTGAAATTTATGGTGGGAATTTGAGAAAGATTGTATTCATTTGCCAAAAGTTTATTGAGATCCTACCTAATGTCAGTATGTGTTTTAATACCTATAGATAAAAACAAAACAGGCAAGGTTCCTACCCTCATGAAGCTTATATTCCAGTGAGGGATTCAAAGTCAAAAAATAATTGATTAAAAGATATAGTATTTTTAAATGGTGATAATGCTTATCACCATTTTAAATACTTTCATGGGAAAAGATGATCAAAAATTGTTGACATAGCTGGTCATGGAAGGCTTCATTGAGAAAATGATATCTGAGAAAAGACCTGAAATTAAAGAGCCACAGGTGGATGTATGTATAGATAGATATATAGAGATAGAGATAGAGATAGATATAGAGATAGATAGATGGAGATAGATAGAGATATATAGATATGGATGTGGACATGGACATGGACATGGACATAGACAGCACATTCCAAGCAGAGGGAACAGCAAGTGCAAAGGAGAGAATGAAGAAGTAAAGGGCCAATGATGCAACATCAGGAGTGAAGTAAACAAGGGTCTGGAAGGGGACATTCTGAACAAAGCCTGCCACCTTTCCATGACCCACCAATGAACCTGTGCTTGGGACTAGATGTATTCGCTTGGCTTTAAGGATGGGATGGGAATGTGGGCTGACTGCCTCCATGGGGCATCTTGATGTAAAATATAACCCGTAACAGATAGTGGTCTGCCAGCACATTCCTTCCCTTTTTGCCCTGAGCACATGTAAGCATTCCCAGGGGCTGCTTAGCTAAGTGTGAGCATTATACAGCAACTGACCAAACCTTCTGATATAGCTGTTCATGGTGGGGAGGTACAGAGTCTTTCGCCTACATCACACATGAGAGGGGTGCATGTAGACCCAATGATCATGGGGGACCAAGGCCCGCTATTGAAGCTGACCTTGCTCTGTCTCTTCTGTATGTGAGTAAAAGTTTGTTCCATACAGTGCCTGGATGAGTCATGCTTTTGCTGGCGACCCTGACATCTGCAAACCATGGACTAGGAGTCTCCCCATGAAGTGATAACAGGTGTCTCTTCTGTCAACAAAGGGCAATGAGGAAGCCATTGTGACTGGGATCCCTCACCTACCATTGAGCAAATGAATTTTGCTCAAATTAATGGGTAATTATTGCTCCATGTTCATCAGGAGGTATGACATTTATGAATGATGACTTCTCAGGAAAATACTTCTCCCTCTTCTTGGACAAGGGACCTAAGTTTCCATGTGGTGCTCCTATGGGAAATTTGCAAAGCCAAAGGAAGGGGAGGCAGAAACTGACAGTCAAGAACTAGAAGTCTATTCATTCATTTATTCATTTATCCGTACAGGCATTCATTAAGCATTTATGCAGTATTTGCCTGTCATTTTCAGACTCTTTTAGAGTGTGTTAGAGTACAAAACCAAACAGGACAAAAATCCCACCTCCCTATCACTTTACAATCTAGCCAGAAGTGGTCTAGGCAAGCAGGGTGGGCTAAATCAGGTAAAGGAAGGCAAGATACATAGACCCAGGCTGGCTTGGGAGGGGCCAGAGCACATGGAGTCCAGAGGCAAGAGATCAGAAGGTTAGCAAGGGCAGCGATTTTGAGCACTATTGGTGACTTCTGATGCTTCGCAAAAGGGTATTATTCCCTTCACAGGTAGAAGTGATCAGAAGCTTTCACAGAACCCTGCCCCTGCTGAAGTTGGAATGGAAGGGCTGCTTCCCTCATGCTGTCTCCATATTTCCTCTTGCTTAATGAGCACTCCATGTCCCTAAGCTGCTGGAGGCCTCCCTCCAAAAAAAAAAAGGATTAAGAAGGGGATGGGATAGAGGGTAGGGAAGCAGCCACAAGTATCTCCTCCTTTTTGTTTCTACCCTGGGTTTTTTTCCCAAGACAGTGGAAGAAAAATAAGAAAAAGCATAACTCTTCTTCCTGTGTTTTTATGTTTTTTTATTTTTCAAATTCTGGGAGAGAGATACTTTTTTTTACCCCTAAGTATAAAATGAAATGCCCATATTCTTATCTATAGTTTAGAAACCCGTGGTGAGAGAATGAATGCATGTTTAGTTCCTGAAACACTTAGTAACAGTTCTAATAGATCTTATCCATCAGCATCTTCACAAATACAGTTTTTGAAGTGATCAAATCTAGTCTCATAAGCCCATTCTTCCAAGACATACACAGCACTAAGGAGTGGTGAATGCCTACGAGCGATCATGCTGGTGGTTTTGCAGGCCTGGTGTTACTAGCACCTTGTTTTTAGCTTATTTTGAGAGTATAGGCAGATCATGAATTCTTCAGTTCATCACAGCCCCAACCGCTTCCAATCACACCCTGCTGTCTACATCCAGCTGTTTCATAGTCTATACCTTTTCTAGAAAGCAGGAAAACATCTTAAAGAAAACCTATTGGCTTTCTAAGACCATTAGAATTTACTTCCCATATTCTCATGGCTTCATCCACTCCCAAGCCTTCCTATCACTGTGCACAACTAGACCCTCGTGTGATCACATCTGCCTAATAGTAATCAGATTATGTTTGTTTCCAGAATGCAAAGATTCTGGCATTTCTTTCGGGAGCAACAGGGCAGGGATGAGGATGAAGCAAGTGAGGCACTTGCCACAAGTACAAAATTTAAGGTAGCATGAAAAAATAAAATCAAATAATCAAGATAAACAATATTTTAATGCAATTTTTAAAAAAATAAAAATTAATGCAAAAATAGCTACAAGGAATAAAATATCAAAAATTTCCATAAAGACAGGCTGTTGTTTATGTTTGATGTCCCTGAGTTACTGTGCAGTGGGATGTGCAATAGGATCAATCATTTCCCTTCAGCCCTCATTTCCCTGGCCAGGGAAACCAGTACAGCCCTGTCCTCTGGTGGGTGGGCTCATGGGTGTTGACAGAGCCCTGCCAACAGACCGGTCAAGACGGGGCTTTATAGACAGTCATGTTTTTTGTTATACTTTTCCTACTTGGTTCAAATTATGAGGTGATATTTTGATATGTCTATATAGGGGCACACATTTATCCTTTTGCCTTGCTTCAATAATGCTCAGCATGGCACCAGCAGTAAAAATGGGAACCACTAATTTTAAAATTCTTTAAAGTATTCATATCCTTTGACCCAATTTTTCCACTTTTATGGATCTGGTTAAATAAATTCTATTATAAATAAATCACAAAGCACAGTATAGCTATTAAAATACATTGTTGTAAATGTGTGTGCATTAATGTAAAATGATTTCTTCAATTTGCCATTCAATGTCTAAACCAGTTTCCAAAATAGTGTGTGTAGCCTGAGCCCATTTTTGTCTTAAATTTCTATTTATATACACATGAACATGATTAATATATAGATCAATGGATGATACATGGAAGGTAGGAAGGCAGATAGGCAGGTGGACAGATCATATGTGCCATGTATGGCATACATGTCACAACATACATATTAGCAGTGCTTATTTCTGGGTGGTAAACTATAGATTATTTTTTCTTCTTTTATTTATGTTTTCTGTCTTTCTACAATGAAGTGATATTATTTGAATAACTTAATAAAATTATTTTAGAATTCTATGAAAACTGTGCTTTCACACATGTCATATGTCATATGTGTACAAGGTCATACATGATACTAGGTTAACTGGCAACATTTTTCTCCTGTGTGGAGGCAACTCATTTCATCAAGAATGTCCTTCATAAGATGGCATCTGTGACACTAAACATGCTGTAATTACCAACAAGGACACTTAACTGCAAAAAAAAAAAAAAAAATCAGTGCCCTATTATGAACTAAATATGTTATATGAAATATAAATATATTATATAAAACATAATTTGGGTAGAATTGCATATATAAGACCGGCTTTTTTTTTGAAACTGAACAAATGTTAAGTCAAGAATACAAAATGTTAATATCAGACAAAAAAAACAAACCATTATACTAGTGAAGGAGATCAGACACAGAGTACTACATATTGTATGATTCCATTTATATAAAATGTAAATATAAATCAATTTATAAAGATGGAAGGAGATTAGTGGTTATGTAGGTCTGAGGAATGAATATTAAGGGGCATGGAGTCTTTCTTTTTGGAGTAATGAAATTTTTCTAAAATTTTTGAGATGATGAATGTACAAAATTGTGTTTATACTAAAAGCCATTGACTGTACACTTTGGATAGAATAGCCAGAAACAGCAGCTATGTACAGTAGGGGGAAGCATAGAGGGATTGAGAGGTGAGGAATTTTCTTGTTTGTCTGTTTTATGTTTATTGTTATTATTGAAATAATGAAAGTGCTCTAGTAATGATTGAAGTGATTATATCTGATTATAGCAAATACCATTGATTGTACACTCTGGATGAATTGTATGTTTATTAATATGTATTAATAAAATTGATTTGTTATTTAAAAAAACAAATCAGGTAACCAATGTGCTAGAAAACATACATTCAAAATATCTTTGCTACTTAAATAGTAATCTACAGGAATATTTAATGACTCTTTATTCTCAGACCTAAAATCCTTTCCTCTTTCTCAAAGATTGTGAATTACTTTCCAGGAATAAAGGACAAATTTGTAATTAGGAGTAAATACATAGAAGAGTTGTTGAGCATGGAGGCAGGCTTCACTCCCATGATAGGCAGATATGAGCTTAACCTCCCAGGAAAAAGTTAGACAATTTGAAAGGAAAGAAGCTCACATTTCTAATGCTCATTAGCTGACATTTAGCTAGGAGGGTCACCAATCATTAAATTATTTTTATGGCCAACTACTTAACTGAAGCTGTGTTTCCATGACAACAGACAATGGATGGGAAAGTTTAAAAAAAAAAAAGGTTAATGGAACTTGTGGTAATCTTACTAAAGCTCTATGGAAATCATACATTAATCAGGTTTTCCATGTCTGGACTTCCTCACCAACTGCAGTACCTAGGGCTGGCTGGTGCTGGGAATAATATGTTATTTTTTTTTTTTTTAAGATTTATTTATTTTATTTTATTTATCCCCCCCCTTGCTGCTTGTGCTGCTGTGTCCATTCGCTGCATGTCTTCTCTGTGTCTAGCCTCGGGACGCGAACCCGGGCCTCCCATATGGTAAACGGGGGCTCTAGCCACTGAGCCACACCTGCTTCCCTAATATGTTATTTTGAGAGCTCTAAGTATCTTATCATAGATCCAGGGAGTTGAGACAGGGAGTTTGGTCTCTTCATGAGCTGAAAATGGGAAGGGACCATTGTAAAATATCCTTAGATCATCTCAAATTGATAAAGCAAAATGAAGGGTTAGTCGGAGAAACAGGCATAAGTTTTATACTCATCTTCTGGAATTCACAGCAGCAGGTTTGTCCACAAATTAGATGTAATATGAGAAAAAGAGAGGAATCAAAACTGCTTTCTTGATTTCTGACTTAAACCTTAGCTCATGCATAAAAGATCATAAGGCCACGGTTTTGCTATCACGGGATGCTGGGTCTGGTGCCAGGATATGATCTTATTGTCATTTGAAAGAATCACCTGTCAATTTTGAAGGCTATTTGACTTGTCCTCAATCTAGTTTTTGTTTTTTGCCCTCAATCTAGCTTTTATTTTAAAAAATCCAGATGTGGATGTTTTAAAATCAACTGATATTTCTTTCCGAATACAACTCAGAATCTGTTTCTATATCTTGAGGGTCTGTGCTTTCCAGTATCACTTTGGATTGTGTGTGTTGTGGATAAGTTTGAGTCACATCAGTTTGAAAACTGCAATGATCTTTTATATGTCTTTAGGAACATTAAGAGCCACTCTAATGTACTCTCCCCCACCTTTAAAATTCTAAGGAGACAAGATTTTGTAAGCCAAATAAAAATAAATACACCATAAGTTTAAGAATATCCAGTTTTGACACAACTTGAAAGACCACTAAGCAGTGCATGTCAATATAGACTTAAAGAAAAATTATTTTCTGTTGTTTTTAGTATGTCTGTGGATTCAGCAAGAGAAGTTTAGAATAGTACTTTCAAGAAGTTAAACTATGCCAATTCATAGGAATGTTGCTTTCAGGTATAAATTCAGAGAGAAATTAAAGGGTTTAGGCTACCAAAAATTTTGAAGTAAAACAGAATTCCTACAGCAAAATACTGCCAGACACTCTATGTAACCTGGCTTTAATTCATATATGGATAACACTTCTCCCTGCTCTGTCCCAAACCTTCTGAGGACCTGATCAGATCATGACTGACCCCAAATACTTGCTTCAAAGTCTCCTGTAGAAATCACACCAATGCAAAATGAAGCCAAAATTCCTAAATTGTTTTAATATGTTATTGGTGTTTTGTGATATTTTCCTTTGTGGTTGCTTCTTCCAATGAAAATTCTTAGTGTCAGCGGCCAAAGAAAGAATCTTCATGTGATATCACCTTTCTCTGAAGCACTCATGATATACCATCTCCACACAGAGTGGAGCAGAGTTACCAAGGTTTGAGTCATACCTCCTCAGGTCACTTATAGCCACGATCATCATTTTGAAGACTTTCTCTTTTGAATCAGTTTTCTCTTCCTAGCCAGGAATTCTACATGCAGATGCGTGTAAGAAGATCAAAGGAGCCTCCTAGCCATGCTTGTCTATGGAAGGGGACTCGGGGCCAGGGCAGAGTATGACCCGACTGGAATTTACACCAGGATTGATTTAGGATGTATGGGGGTGTGGGAGACCATCATCAGATACTTCAGGGTTTAGGGACATTGCTTTGTTCATCATGGGAAATATTTACCTTCTAATAGAGAGTATTTAGAAAAGGGAACCTAAAGGACATTTGGAAAGGACTCACAATGGGTGTACCAAATAAATAATTTTTCCTTATACACTCTCATCATTAGCAGGAACAATGATTATAACTATTCAAGTGTCTGACAGGTGACCTTAAAGCCCAAAAGAAGTTAATAAGCTGAAAAAAGATAAGATGGGCTAGATCAATACTTGTGAAGCAGGCTAGTAAAATAGGGAATCAATAGATGGATCTGGAACCTGGCAAGAAGTCCACATGGACATCAATACCTCCAAGATGGTTGCTGGAGGACTCTCACAGATTCTCCCATTCGGAACAAAATTTCCTCCAGAAGCCAGGAGCCTTTTCCAGGGGCCTTATCATTGGGCCCTCCTGGGGGGTTGATGGGTGGGGTAATCAATCAAAATAACAAACAGTTGGAACTCCTCCCATGCCATTAGCAAAGAGGCAGAATAATTAATGGTTTGAAAAGCAAGCGCAAAGGTCTTTAGCTCTCTCGCTATCTTGCCTTCGCCCCGGCACCTGCTTTCTTCTCCCAGCTCTTGCCGTTCCCCAACGCCAACCCCCCATGTGGATCAACACATAAGTAAAACTTGGACATTTATAATCTATAATTGGCTATTGTAGTCTGTAAATCAGCCCACTTTATCAATCTTCAACCCCTTCCTCTCTACCTGGGACCTATGATCTGTTTTCTCCCATTTCTCTTCCCTCCCTACCTTAATAAATTATTGGTCTAACCAATGTGGTGTGCTCTTGAAATTCATTTACTGCAGTTTAACCAAGGACCTAGACAAAATCTGGTTACACTTGGGTTAAAATAAATTCTCTAACAACAGCCTGGGAGTTTCTACAGGTGTGCATGTTTTCACAATATTTAACTTATCGAAACCTGGGATTACCTTCCGTGGATAAACTAAGTTTCCCCTGAGTCATGAAAATACTCTGAGGTGATTTTTAAAAAAGAAAGTATCAAAGCCCAACTTTCCCATCAAAGACTGAAGCCATCGGTACTGATTGGAGCTTCAACTGTCTTTTCTTTATCAGGGTTGTTAGTGTCACCCTGAGAGGCCAGAAAGAAGATGATAGGTAAGATCCCTCAATGTGTCAAACCAAACAGTGAGAAGGAGAAGAGAGAACAAAAAACAGAGCCATTGGAGTGTGATTACTCTCATGATTTATTAATATTCAGATTGAAAAAGGAGCCTTAGAGCCGCAAGTTACGCTAATTGGCACATTTGCTTTATTTATTTATTTTTAAAACAAACTGGGTTTTTAATTTTTTTTCCTTTTTGTTCATTCCATCACATTGTAAAGGAGAAAAAGAAAAATGGTTTTGAATTCACTTGATATTTTGGACTTCTCAGATGAACGGAACATTGCACACACACTTGGAACAGAGAGAGAGAGAGAGGAAAGTGGACTCCCACAGGGCCACACGCACCAGATCAAAGAACTTGGATACAGTGCAAGAATGTCCCAAAATGATTGGATCATCATTACCAAAAACTCGCCATAACAACACCAAGAAACAAAAAATGTTTAAGCCACACTGTTTGACTTGGGATCTTTCCTGCTTTTTTTTTTTTTCTTTAAATGTTTGCCACACAGAGAGAAAGAGGGCTAGTGGGAAGAGAGGACAGACTCACAGACGTGAGCAGGACAGGAAGGGAAACTTCAGAGTGGAGTTGGATAAAGGGTGGGGAGAGACAGGGATCAGGAGAGGGGAGATCGGGGACGTGGAGAGCCATTTCTTAAAGTTCAGGCATGTTCTT
>JAQZBX010092840.1:0-12226 GCA_029593785.1 Cabassous unicinctus
TTTTTTTTTTTTTTTTTTTGGTCAATTACTGTGACAATTTGCTTAACACATGTCAAAGAAACATCCTGTTCAACAAGAGGAAAGTTTTGGTAGTGGAATTTCTATAATAGCATTGAATCATCTGGAATAAAGGAAATTTTTTAAAAATTTTTCTATTGAAGCTTATCTTTCATAAATTAATATCCATAAACAAAAAGTGTATAATAAAAGTTGTAAGCTTACCAAACAAACATGCATATCATTCAGGGTACCCATACAGTACCTCACCACCAACACCTTGCATTGTTGTGAAACAATTGTTACAAACCATGAAAGGACATCATCATAACATTACTACTACCTATAGCCAATATATTACATTAGGTGTATTTTTCCCACAACCCACCTGGTTACCGATACCCTGTATTAGTATTATATACTTGTTGTAGTTCATAAGAGAATGTTCTCATATTTGTTCAGTTAACCACAATTTTCCACAAAATGATTCATTGTGTTATATAGTCCCATCCTTTGTAATATCCATTCAAAATATACACTCAATGGCTTTCATATTCATCACAGAGTTCTGCTGTCATTCACCTCAATTTTCAATCATTTCCATTACTCTAAAAAGAAAAATCCCATACCCCATTATACCCCCATAAGAAATAGAATATGGGTGGAGAATGGGAGCTGGTGCTTGATGTATGTAGAATTTTTTATACTGTTCATGTAAATGTGGGGAAATGAATAGAGCTGATGGTAATACATTTTAATGAGTATAACTAACACTGCTGATTTATAAATGAGATTGAGACAGAAAGGGGTAGTCTGTGGTTGTAATATTTCAATTGAAAAGAAGATGGAGAATAATGAGGGATTGCATAATTTAATGATTTTGGTAGTGGATGAAGATTGTGGTTAATATTATAAGAATTCTCTTTTACAAAGAGTTAAGATGAAAGGAATTTTGGAGTTACTGTATATCAGCATTCCCCTTAAATCATATTATGACTTGTGTCTGTTGCAATGCATTTTTGTACAAAATTGACTTCATTTATGGCAAATCTCCTGGCAAAAGGACTGGTTCCAGTTTATTACTATTTGTTTCCAAATTAAATTCATCACCAGTTGAGGGTGGCAGCAGGAAATAGGATTTGAATGTAGGTCTTGGTGGCTTGAAGGAGAATATGTTGCCTCTGCCTCTTCTCCCAGGACTTGCCACTACCAGTAACCTCCTAACACCTCCAGACACCTCTGGGCATAGAGCTCTGGGTGCTGAAGCTCAGGCCACACCTGGAGCATGGCCAGACAGACTGATAGGTTGGGACATGAAGGAGTAACTGCCAGAGAAAGTAGGAGCAGACGCAGGCATGGGCCTATGCTGGTGCAGGGACCCAAGCCCAGAAGGTGCCTGCCACCCCATCCCAAGAAACTGCACACATAGGGCCTATGGCCTGCAGTTCAGGACCTCTAACTACTTGTAGAATTTGGAGGCAGCATTAGGCCAAGGTTCTGACTTGAAAATATCTATTAAATCATGGGACTTTTTGACTGTAGAGGTAGCAAAGTTAATGCTGCTGAAATTTGACCAAAGAGCCAGGACCCATTTAATACAATTAAAGACCCAAATAATGGTAGCTGAATGTGAAAGCTTCCAAGAGACCAAGGTTTTGCTCAGGTATGTGATGAGATGGACTCTGCTGCAAATAGGTTTTAAATCATATGGCCAGATTTGGGAGCATTTTTAAAATAATATATCAGGTTGTTTGGTAATTAAAATACTTGTGAGATTGGAGCTCCAGCATTAGCCTGTAGTCAGCTCCTCCAATTTGTCCAATTCCCATGGGCTATTTGCCTCAATCATTAGTTCAACCAGAGATAGACAAGCCAGCAATTCATTCAACAGCAGGGCTTTTTAAAGCCAAATTTGATGGCATGTGGCCCTCAGCATTTAACATTTTTTTTTTAAAGAATGGCTTATTTGGAGGATTTGAGCCACTGGATTGCAAACCAATGGAAGTACCCAGGAAAATAACAACAAAAAGCCAACAATATAGTGTAGGTCTGCATCCAATTGGCTTTTTCTTAGTTTGTGCTGCTTCCCCCCTTGGCATGTATTATTACCAATAATAATACTGCTAATATTATCTGGTTCATCATTGTGAGAGAGCATTATTGCTCCTGCATTATTTTCTAATGTGATTATCATTTACCAAGTGGAGTTTCTAATTTCCCTTCTTGGTGGTACATACATTTATGTAAATAGTCCTGGAGAAATAATTTAAATTTACTGCAGGAGATTCATGGGGAAAAATTAATCATCCATCCCATATATGCTGAAAAATGTGGAACATTCCTACATGAAGAGAATTTAGGTTTAAATGTGTATTATAACAAATGTTCCCATAACAGATGTTGGGACCAAATGATAATCTGTCACTAATGGGCCCCAGGAGAGTATCTGTCTTAATATGTCCTCCAGTCTTGATGGGTTGGAGGAAAAATGGAAAATCCATATTAGGAGAATAGATATTTTTGAAGGGTTCATGTATACAGAATCCTCATAAACATGAAGATGACACATGCCCCCATTTAATATAAAAAAAGAGCAATGGGAAAGTTTGTAAAAATTACTGTGTCATGTAAGTTTTCCCAAAGGTCTAGAATTAAAAGAAATTAAATTAAATTAAAGTTTTGGGCAAAAGTAAAACCCAAGCAACAAGAATCAATGGTGTGAGTTTTTGGAAGATGGCATCAGATTAGCTCAAACAGAATGAAGGTACAAAATAGAAGAGAAAGTGTAGAAGTCATCCTGGGTAGCTGCTTTGGGGATTTGCAGAACAGGAGTATGACACACATACCATCAAAGAGAACTGGGGTTGGAGAGACTAAGGGGCCAAAGGGAAAGCTGTGATTTGTTGACCTGGGAATGACACTCATCCCCCACACTTGAGATGACAACCTCCATAAAACCTGCAGCTTAGCCAATAGAAAGGGGAAAGGACATAAACTTTCCAGGGAAGAGGGAGGGTGCTTCAGAGGTCTGAACATGGTTTCTGTTCAGACAGTTTAGCCAGTGTAACCTGGTTTTGAATCTATATCTCAGAAGTCAAAGATTCATCATATTGGAAAGCTTTGCCAAAAAGCACCACCTGATGGCCAGCCAGGAAAGTGAAGAAAGACAGGCCTTGTCTCCCCTGTTTCTTTCCCAGTCACCTTAGATCTATTCTATACCCCATTAGTGGCTTCCTGCCCCTATTTTGATAACTTAAACACAGAAAATTTAAAGGTTTAGAAAAAAATTGAACCAGAAATTCAAGAAGAGCTATGAACTAAAACCACTAGGACCCCTTGAAGGACCAAGAAGTCTGCCAAAAGAAGTCTGTGAGAACCTGGTCATAAGAACCAAATTTTGGAATGAGATCTCATTTGGGGTCAAGGGAAAGCCCCAGATACCCTCAAGATGCCTCACCATTGGGACCCCTGGGGAACTGAAGGGTGGGATAATCAGAAGAGGAAATAACTGGGGCCCCTTCCCCAAACATTAGCAGGGGGTGTAATAATTAATAACCTGAAAGGTAACTCCGCAAGCCAAATCTCTCTCTCTGCCTGAAGGAGCTCACACCTACATCTCTGTTCTCTCCCAGTTTCTCAGTAAACTACTCACCTAAATAAACTGACATGTTCTTAAATTCTTTTATGTAACATAGCCAAGAACCTAGAGGAATCCATCAACCCCCAACTTCCCCTGACTTCATGTCTAGGCATAATGCAAGTCCAAGTGATTCTCATACATGATTGTCTTAAAACTTGCCATGGGTTTATTTTACTGAAAGTACGGTGGATGCACTTTTTGCCTAATGCTTGGGAAATGGCTGTGCACTGGGTAGCTGAGTGAGATCTGTGGGAGTCATGGGCTGTGGAAGTAACACTGTGCACAGCATTGACTAAATCCAGGTCATAGCTGAAATACAGAACCATGATGACTGTCTCTTTCTCACAGTCTTTTTTGTTCTAATAGATACTTCAATCCTATATATTTGCCAGACAGACACAAGCTCTCTCCTCTTTCCAGTTTACTTGCAGGGGACTATACTTCATTGGAATGAGAAAATGAAAAGAAAACAACAAATACAACTTTTGAAAATAATAGTGTATATTATAGCTTAATACGAGATAAAGTAGAGTTGTTCATTACCAAACTTTGGAGCTTTTCAAATATGTCCATAAACTGCCTACTTCAGCTTTGATAAAGCTATTTTCTTTTTAGCTTTTCTTTGTCCATTCCCCAGTAGGGGAGCACTTGGGTCATTTCTAGTTCATGGTGATTGAAGCTGCTATAAGCACTCATCTACAGGTTTTCACTTGGGTAAATAGCTAGGAG
This sequence comes from Cabassous unicinctus, assembly GCA_029593785.1. Classification (NCBI taxonomy): domain Eukaryota; kingdom Metazoa; phylum Chordata; class Mammalia; order Cingulata; family Chlamyphoridae; genus Cabassous; species Cabassous unicinctus. Next base: position 4,367 of record JAQZBX010092840.1, read on the forward strand.
TAGAATTTCTGCATTGTATGCTAGGTGTGTTGAACTTTAAAGAAATCACTTATTTTCCAAAGTGGCAGTGCTATTTTGAATTCCCATCAGCAATGGATGAGTGTTCATTTGCATTCCATACTTTTGAGTCATTATCAAAACTTGAACCACTCTAGTAGGTGTGTAGGGATACCTCAGTGTAGTTTTGATTTTCATTTCCCTGATGAGCAATGATGTTGAGCATACTTTGATGTACTTACTGCTTTCCATTTATCTTCTTTGACTCAGTGCCTTTTCAAGTATTTGGTCCTTAAAACTTTTTAATATTATATTTCAAGAGCTCTTCATAGGTTCTGGACACAATCTTTTGTTCACAATTGCTAAAAGTTGGAATCAGCACCAGGGCCCATCAAGAGAGGAATGGATATACAAATAGTGATGCATACATACAATGGAATATTACTCAGCTGTAAGAAGGAATAAAATGCTAACACACGGAATAACATGGATGAATCTTGAAGAACATATGTTGAGTGAAGCAAGCCAGGCATTGAAGGATGAACAGTATATGACCTCACTGATTTGAATTGTGGAAAGTGAGCAGTCTCTGAGAACCATTGTCTGAAAGATAGGTTAACAAGGGAGAGAAAGAGAAGAGAAAGTTGTGAGTCATCACCCATACGGACATAATCTATGGTAAATGGATAGAGTATAGTTGCATATTGAAGGATAGGACAGATGTGGTAGTGATATTACTGGGTTTGGTGGTGCAGGGTTGACAGGTGCATAGATTAGGAAGTGCGGGTTAGAATATCCAGGATACTGGGCAGAGAGATGGGAGAGGGACAAGGAAAACATGGGATTTGTGGGTATGAGGTTGAAAGCGCAGGAGTGGGAATGCTTTTATGACAATATGACAAGGTAGTGTCACTGGTTTAGGGTATAGGTTGGGGGGGCATTCAAGACGGGGCACATCTGGAGCAGGCTTCTGGGGAGTGTGTGAGTGTTCATCCTATCATAATGTGTTGTGTCAGGGACTGGAGACCCACACGGTGAGTGGGAAGGTGATGGATCCCCATCTTTGGGAGGACCAGTTCAACCAGAAACAGACAGGTGGGTGTGTCTAAGAGCAAGGGTGGGTCCTAACAGGGGAAGATAATCAGCGTGTCAAGACCCTTGCTGCATGTAACTATCAATCTTGTCATCAAATGAGTCAAGACAGGGGGGTGTCATGTGCCCCAGGGGGATGGAGAGGAAGGAACATAAAAGATTAAAGGAGTATTTAGTGGTTAGGGGAAATGTTTTTCATTACCCTACAGTAAGGGACACAGGACATGGTAAATATCATAAAAATTATTAAACTGTACCATCTAAATTGTAAACTATATTGTAAACCATTGACAATTTTTGGTAGTTATGTTTCGCTATGTGTATAACAGTTATAACAATGCTACCACCTACATACAAAAAGGTTTTAATATGGGGTGAGGCAAGGGGGAGGAGGTTGGATATATGAGAGTCTCTAGTATTCTGTGTGTGACTCTGCTGTGACCTAAAACTTCTTTGAAAATTAAATGAAAATTTGGGAGACACCGGGAAGTGAAAGGGGGGAGGTGCCATGGTACAGACTGGACACTCAACAATGCAGTGACAAAAAGAAAAAAAAAATAATTAAAAAAATTTTTTTTTTCTTCCCCTTTTTTCAAATGTCCCAATCCTTTAATTATATTATTTTTTTGGAGTTTCAATGTATTTTAGCTCTTGCATTTAAGCTTATCATTATTATTTCATTTTCCTATTAATTGTATTTGGTTATTATATGGGCTTCATCTTCAAGGAAGGTTTAGATCACAGAAGGATTACAATGGGTGCTGCAGACCATCATTGATGGGGAGTGTCTGGGATGGGGGATTCATGGGAGGAAGTTCATCTGAATATACATGAAAGATATTTAAAATTGTCCAAATGTTAAGGGGTGGGGCATGGTCACAGTGGGTGGACAATCACTCAATAAATGAGGGAATACTGAATCCCAGCCTGGAGAGCTCTGCCACATTCTCCAAGGGAGCAGAAACTGTCCCCTGATTGCAGGGGCAGTGTCTGGCAAAGGAGGATGGTCCACTAAAGTGTTCTTGTTATTGATGACTAGCCTTATGATTCTTTGTTCTTGTAATTGAAACTTACCCTACTGTTATGGGATGCCTAAGTGTTGCCACCTGAGAGTCTCCTTGTTGCTCAAATTTGGCCTCTGTCTAAGCCAATCTCAGCATATGAATGTATTACCTTCCCCCCAGCATAGGGCATGACTCCCAGGAATGAGCCGCCCTAGCAACGAGGGATTAACACCAAGTGCCAACTGGCAGTATGACTGTAAAAAGACCTTGAATAAAAGGGGGAAAGGTAAAGACAAATGAGTTGACATGGCTAAGGGGCTTCAAAGAGAGTTGGGAAGTCATCCTGGAGGAATGCTTATGCACACCTCAGTAGGATCTCATAGAACACCAAAGTGGATATCACCCACACAGAGAGACTCCTGAGGGCTCTGGAGACAACCAGGTCCTATATAAGGGGGGATAGCTCCAGAGAGTGATGCCTTATTAGTGGGCTATACTTTGGAATCTGTGCTACTGAGAATGAAAGAGTTGGACTCAACTAAGTCCTCCCTACACATCATCCATCAGTCTCTTCTATTCAAACCTATACGTGATACTGGAGTTTGTAGGTGTACTTTCAGAGTCTGGAGCCTCTTGCCTGTCCATGTGCCAGCTGTGCTTGGAATCTCGGTGGAGCTGCAACTCCTACTCTACAGCTCAATGGATTCACCCAAGTCACCTGGTGAATTGATGATGATGGACAATGGCCATCCCAGTGAATGGAGAGAGTCTGCAGCTGCAAGCAGGGTAATCCCATCCATCGTACCCATGGGATATAAGCCCCCTCTCACTTGGGGGTGGAGTCAACATCAGCTTCCCAAGCTCTTCAGGATTGGGGGAAGAGCTATGGACTAGAGGGAACTCACTGGTATTCTGTTGTAGACAAATTGTGATTCAAGTAATAAAAGAAATTACAACAGTGAGGTAGAGCCAGTGGCCACTGGACACTTTTGGGGAAAAACAGTTGTAATAAAGGGGCTTTTTCAGGACTTGGGAATTATCCTGAGTGACATTACAACAACATATATAAGCCATTTTTCATCAGCATATAGCATGCAGAACTGTGTGGTCTACAATATGAACTATTGTCTATGCTTAATGGCAAAGCCCCAGGATGTGTATATCCATTGCAGGTGATTGTGGGATGTTATGGGAGGAGTGGGAGGTGGGGAACATGGGAATCCTTGTGATTTTTGTGTATCATTTATGTAATCTAAGCATCTTTTAAAAATATATATATAAAGGGTTAAAAAAGGGGAAAAATTACGGATAGGTTATTTTTTACATTGATAAATTCAGCTTTATGAAAATAAATTACTAAATAAAGTTATTTTCTTACAATTCATTGGACATACCTTATAGATTCCATCCTTATGTAGCAGTTCCTCTTGTATCCATTAATGTTGTTTATCCTCTCAGCTAGATCTCTTAACCTCGTAATTGTCAGTGCTCTTTAGCCAAAAACCCAGGAACAGCTGTGGTGGATAATTTTCTGTTATTACTTATTGCAGTGAGGAAGAGGACATGCCATGTGAAAATATGCAGTTTCTAATTAAGAGGGTTTTAGAAAGATCATATTACAGGATTTTGGCTTTCGTTGGGTAACCAGGGAGAGGAAAATTGGAAGCAAACCTTGATATTCATTTGAGTCTAACAGAAAGATGTGGTAACAATCTAAGAAATCATATTCCATGGAGGGACAAGCCACTCTAAGCGGAAATGGAACTGCATGCCGTCAGTATGCAGGAGCAGTTCTATGATTGTGTATCACAGGTTTTGTGTACTTTTCATCAGACCAAAGTATTAATAAAGGTATAATTTGTAAAGCCATAGCAGTTACTCATTTTGTAAGAAAGGAGGAGGATAGTGGGTATTTTGTGGGTAGTGCAGTGACCTTGTCTGAAGGTCTCCCAATGTGCCCTTTGTCTTTCTCATGAGCACTTGATCTAGACCTGCAGAGAAGATACTGAGGGTAAATGCAAAGCCCTTAAATCTAGGACTCACTGTTTTTCACGATCAGCACTATAGCTCAAATTTGGCTTTAACGACTCTGTAAAATGTGTCTGTATTCTTCCTATCTGCTTGAACAGTGACCACATTTTCTCCCACCTTCTATCAAAGGTGAAACAATTCATTTGTTCCATCTCCTTTTACAGCAGATTGTCCCTCTCTAGAATATGATTTCTTAGATTATTACAAATTCATCTTTCTGGTAGGCTCAAGAAAAGTTATAATATAGATATATGGCTTTTTAAAATTGATAAGATTGAGAAAATGGTCGTTGAAGATTTGTACATCCTGAGAAGACGTGAAAGTCCTATATTTCCTTTTAAAACTTATTCACTCCATTGGCTTCATGTATTTCCTTCTTGAAAAACTCCACATTTGTTAGTATAGTATCTTCCTGGGGTTATGATACTGCACCTTTAAAATTTAATGGGACCTCACAATCACCATAGATATATCTGGTTTCATCGATTTTCTTTTACCATCCTCTCTCTCCCCTCCTCTTCCTCCAATGTCATCATCTTTTTCTAATATTAATAATAATGATTATTCCCTCTTCTTCCTATTATTTGTCTAATAATATTAACACTAATAATAATAATAATAATAATTTTAATCCTTCTTTTAATGTCTTGATATTGATCACTCTGTCTCAAAATTCCAAATTCTACATGTATCAGCCAACTTAATGATCGGTAACAAAGGCCAGTGGAATCTAGTTTTCTAATCATGTACTCCTTACATAGCACATTAATGAAGACCTTTAGGGCTTCATAGGGCATTTTCTGGAGGCCTGATAAATGCACTAAGAAAAGCAGAAAGTTCACTCTATTGTTGAATTCTATGTACTAATGTGCTTAAAACAGGGACTGTGCAGCCAGGATGTTTAGGTTTCATTCCTGATATCATCTTTTGTTTCAATTTACTGCTATATATTAATAAAGCTTAAATCCACCAAAGAGTGCAATCAATGGTATTTTGTGTAATCACATATTTGTGAATTTATCATCCCAATCATTCCCAGAGCACTTTCATTATTCCAATAATAATAATAAACAAAAACCAAAACTCATAACCTCTCAATCTCTCTATGCCTTATCTGCTGTACATAGCTGCTATTCTTTTTCCTTCCCTCTAGGATATTTGTATTTATATTTTGTAAAGACAGTCCTGTATATGCAACATACTGATATCTGTATTTTACATGAGGTTTTACTATCTTTTACAGCTCCATGTTACAGTTTTTAGCTTTCCTTAGTAATATACATGACCTTAGACTTTCCCTTTTAATCATTGTCATACCCATATAATAGCACTGCTAGTTTCAAGCACCATGATATTCTTTAGCCACTTCTATTCATTTACAAAGATTTACAAACAACCTTTTTTTACCAATTCTGCACAGATTACCCATCAGCTTTACAATCTATATCCTCCTTCTATTTTCTGGTTATCTACATTATAATTATTAACTCTATGAGTTTACACAGTGTATTTATTTCATAATATCACAATCTTACAGTATTTGTCCTTTTGTGTCTGGCTTGCTTCACTTAACATAATGTCCTCCAGGCTCATCCATACTGTCATATGTTTCACGACTTCTTTCCTTCTTAACACTGAGTAATATTCCATCATGTGTATATACCACAATTTGTTTATCTATTCATCAGTTGATGGACACCTGGGTTTCCAACTTTTGTCTATTGTGAATAATGATGCTATGAACATTGACGTACAGATGTTTGTTCATGTCTCTGCTCTTAGTTTTTCTAAGTAAATAACTAGTAATAGTATTGCCAGGTCGAATGGCAAGTCAATATTCAACTACCTCAGCAACTGCCAAACAGTCCTTCACAGATGCCGTACATTCTATATTCTCACCAACAGTGAATTAACATTCCTATCTTTCTGCATTCTTTCCAACATTTATGGTTTTCTAACTTTTAAATAGTGGCAAGTCTAACAGGTGTGAAATGATATCTCATTGTAGTTTTGATTTGCATTCCTCTAACCGATAGTGATGTTGAATATATTTTCATGTGTGTCTTTGCCATTCATATTTTTTCTTTGGATAACTCTCTTTTCAAGTCTTTAGCCTATTTTTTAATTGGGTAGTTTGTCTTTTTATTGTTGAGCTGTATGACCTCTTTGTATAACATGGATATTAAACCTTTATCTGATATGTGCTTGCCTAATATTTTCTTTCATTGTGTTGGCTGCTTTTTCACCCTTTTGACAAAGCCATTTAAGGTGAAAAATGTTTAATTTTGAGGAGGTCCCATTTACCTATTTTTTTTTCTTTTTCTGCTCATGCTTTGGGTATGAGGTTTAAGAAACTACTGCCTACCATGAGATCTCAAAGATGTTTTCCTACATTTTCTTTCAGGAGTTTTATAGCTGTCACATCTGTATTTAAGTCCTTGAAACATTTTGAGTTAATTTTTGTATATGGTGTGAGGTAGGTGTCTTCTTTCTTTCTTTTAGATATGGTTATCCAGTTCTCCCAGCTCCATTTGTTGAAGAGAAAAACCAATTTGGTAATTGGTTTTTCCACTTCTGCAAAAAAGGCTGTTGGATATCTATTGGGATTGCATTGAATCTGTAAATCAGTTTGAGAATTGACATCTTTCGATATTTGGTCTTCCAATCCATAAACATGGGATATCCTTCAATTTATTTACATCTTCTTCAGTTTCTTTTAGCAATGTTTTGCAGTTTTCTGAGTACAGGTCCTTTATGTCCTTGGTTAAGTTTATTCCTAAATACTTAATTGTTTAAGTTGCTATTATAAATGGAATTTTTTTCTTGTTTCCTCTTCAGATTGCATACCTGTAATGTATAAAAAGCTAATGATTTTTTGCATATTAATCCTGTGTCCCACCACACTGCTCAGTTCATCTATTAGTTCTAGTATTTTTTCTGGTTTTTTTTCCAGAGAGTCTAGATATAGAAACATATCATCAGCAAATAGTGAACGTTTTGCTTCTTCCTTTCCTATTTTGTTGTTTTATTGCTTTATCTGGCCTAATTGCTCTTGCTCGACCTTCTAGCACAATATTGAATAACAGTGGGGACATTAGGTATCCTTTTCTTGTTCCTTATCTCAGGAGGAAAGCTTTCAGTCTTTCACCATTTAGTCCTATGCTAGCTATAGGTTTTTCATATATGCACTTTACCATCTTGAGAAAGCTTCCTTCTCTTACTATCTTACTATCTTTTGGAATGTTTTTAATCAAGAAAGTGTGTTGTATTTTGTCAAATGCCTTTTCTGCATTAATTGACAGGATCATGAAATTTTTCTTCTTCAATTTACCGACGTGGTTTATTACACTAATTGACCCAAACTTGCATATCTGGGATAAATCCTACTTGACCATGGTGTATGATTCTTTTAATGTGTTTTTGGATTCTGTTTGCAAATATTTTGTTGAGGATTTTTCATCTATATTCATTAGAGATATTGATCTGTAATTTTATTTCTGTAGCATCTTTATCTGGTTTGGGTATTAGGATGATGTTGGCTTCATAGAATGAGTTTGGTAGCATTCTTTCCTGTTCATTTGTTTGGAAGACCTTGGAAGATTTGTTTGGTATTAGTCTTTCAGTTATTGGTAAAACTGATCTGTAAAGCTGTCTGGCCCTGGGCTTTTCATCTTTGGAAGGTTTTTGATTACTTGTTTCAATTTCTTCATTTTTGATTAGTTTGTTGAGGTCTTCT